>JAOCNB020222843.1:0-16667 GCA_026546465.2 Palythoa caribaeorum
CTTTTGCAGCTTCAAGTTTTACTCTCTTGGCCTCTCTTTCTTGACTTCTTTCACTCCTGGATAACTGAGCTGTTGTCCGTTGTTTTATTTTGCTGTGACCCATGCGTTGTGTGGGAGCCCAGTCAGGATGATTTTGATCGTGCATCTCGGCTGGCCGTCCTTGAGACACAAAAACAACAATCTTTAGTTCACGTAATTTTTACCCTTGAGGGCTAAAACAAGAATAAAACTTACCAGAAATAAAATGATCACTGCAAACTCTTGTGTGTTTAGCCTTATCTTCGTCAAGATCGGCTCGGGAAATGTTTAGAAACCATTGCTTCCGACGAGCAGTCGTAAGCTTTTCCTGTCTCTTGCTTGGGTCGTTGTCTTTTCTAATTTTTGGTATTCTGAAGAAATTTTTGTCTCTGTCACGGTCATTGTTGTTTCCACAGCCGTAAACTGCACATATAACTGGCATTTTAGAGTTAGAATTGTGTAATACAAGCGAGATTTTCAAGAACGTGCACGATAACACTTCACTACGTGGCCGCCATGTTTACCGTACTTATCATCCAACATGGCGACGCTTCAATTTGCATAATGGTTGTGACGTCACATGCAACCCGAGAATAAAACATAATAAATTATCTTTCATACTTAATTACAAGCTATAATTGTCTCTATAAATAGTTTTTGCATCATTTTTTTCTAAAACAACAGGAGTATAACTGGCTTTACGAGTATCGACTTTACAACCAGCTTTTTAGTTTTGAGATCTGAATAATTTGCGCAACAAGATGAATTCACCAATCTTAACTCCACGATTAGAATGGGAACTGCAAGCAAATTTTAGTTACCTTTTAATCGGCTCAACTTTAGAAAAACTTACCTTCCGACGTTAAACATTCTGACTGTTCCACTTCATTATTTTGCATTTTCCTCTGTCTTCGATTGATTTCCTATTCTCTCCTTTTCTTTTTAGTTGTTTTCACTTTCACCTGTAAATCGAAAAACTCAGTCAAGACCGCCAGTGAGTGACTGTGAGTATTTGTGTAAACAAATAACGATCAATAGAAGTTGTGAACTGAGCTTGTTCATGATGAGTCCGGTTCGTATTCATCCCCATTTATCTCTCTTATATCCAGTATTAGAGGTGGCAACAATAATTGTGAAGTCCGTTAGGAGAAATTTGAGTAAGAAATAATATTTCCAGAGAAGGTTCTCCTCCGAGAAGTTGCTAAGGGTTTTGCTGCTGTTTAATTTCTTTTACTTCTCCGTCGGTTTAAGGTGGATTTTTCAAAGTGAAATTGCAGCAAAAAAAAAAAAAAAAATTCGGATTTCTTCATTTTGTTATTTAGCTGCAATGTCTGTAAAACAATTTTTATTTTTTGCAAGAAACTTTCATGACGTTGACCGACAACTTTGGCGCCATTTTGAAACGTACGCACATTGTTTTGGCGTCATTTCTGAAGTCGCTCGCACGTAATGACGGGAAACCTGGGTGGAATACTACCCGTTGGATACCAAATCAAAACGGCTTTCCAGGCTTCTGATTGGCAGCATTTTAAAGCCTGGGATATATGATAATTTACAATCATTCTTTTATGCACAAAACAATCGATACTGAACTTTGTTGTCCGAACTTTTAAACTATTCTTCGTTCTCTGTACTTTAGGCTAGCTCGAATTTCTTCTATTAGTTTTAGACGGCTCAAAAAAAAAAAGCTTTCCTGCACTACTAATAAATAAACTGTTAAGACAGGTATAGGTCTCACTAAATCTTGTCAATAACACGCAAAGTATTTTCAAAACCTCATGTTTCATATTTGAGAAGCAAACATTTGTCTCTCAACGGCAGTTTTTTTCATGATCAGCTCTCTATTTGAAATGGCTATTCGGTTGTCATATCAACACTTATACAAAAGTTTTAAAACCTGATTATTATATTTTGATAAGAAGTAGTTTTACAAATATGTTTTGGTGGTTGAAATTCTAACGTACACGTATAATATTATGGCCACAAGTTTAATAACTTTGATGCTGTAAAGCTCTAATATGTGACTAATTGGAATAAAATTGACATTGTTCAAATACAAGAAAGATTGTGCGTGCAACAAGATAATTTTGGTTTAATATTTTGGTAATTAAAAACAGTTATAGCGTGTATCGTTTTCCTGACTTTACCATCATTGAACCATACACAACCAATATGTTCGTTCGGAAATAAAACTAGTTTTTTAGTTGCTTTAAACAATGGTAACCTAGTTTAAAAATCTCTTTTACTCAAATAAACTGCAAAGAAGTTTGTATGATAATTTTCCAGCAGCTAGTCTTCGGCAAGTGTAAATTGTAAGATATTGTACAATCATTTCTGATAATGTGATTTAGCAAGAATCAGTCTACATTGTGATTGCCTTGTCATTCAGTAAACACAACGCACGAACTTCCGACAGTTTTTTTTTTAAAAAAAGGCTTTTTTTAAACAAATAACTTTTTCGAAATCCCAAGTTATATTCATACACGAAGCAAACTTGGCTTTGTTTGTAGTGTTAAACATATCAAGTTTTATTCAATGTAAATTAACTAAATGTTTGTCACCAAAACAATAAAGGCATATCATCATTCGATTCTTCAACAAACTCCGACTTACGGAAATTCTTTGAAAATCACATAAGCATTATAGACTTTTTCGCTTTGATAACAAATCAAAATGTTTTCCATCAACTACAGAACTTGATCTCGCGCTACTCTAGCATCTTAAAAACTACCACAAGGACACCGCTTTTTAAGTGAAACCAGGCTGGAGGTAATCTCTTGCCGCTTGTATTGACTTATGTCCGGGTTTCCTTAGCAAACTTTCGGCGTAGCAAGAACGACTATTGTAGGATTTGCTCGCTGTACTTCCTTTCAATATTACAGCCATTCAACAACACAGCCATCTTAATGCAGCTACAAATAAAACTCTTGAAAAATTAAAGCCCGAATTAAAGAAATACCGGTGGGAAAGGGCAAAAGGTAGGTTTCTCATTGCGCTGTTTGGTTTACTTAGTCATAATACGAAAGAAAATGCCCATAGAAACTATTTAAAACACCATTGATTAATTTTCCTTTTGTGCTTCTCTAAATGGATTTTTAACTCGCTAGACACATTATGTCCCGCAATAAATACTAGTTAATGATGAGTTTTTTACAGTTTGTCAACATTTGTGATTCTGGCGAAACGCTTTTGAAGAAGATAGAAATTATCGCCAAACAATTGATGGAAAGACCATCTTTCGGCATATCGAAAAAGCTACTGAAAAATCTAACAACTTGAATTCCGTGCTTGCCTTCTAATGGTAATTCTAATGGTAGAGTAATTAGTTTTTAGTCTTATTAAATACTAATAAATTATAGTTTATGGTCGAAAATGATTTAATGTGAAATGGCTTGCACAACAACGGAATCAAAGCACCGAAGTAAAACCAAACTGTGCAAACAAATTTTACACAAATACAACTTTAAAGATGTTTTGATGTGTCCGTTGTTACTATTGAACCAATATGATTTTCTTTCTATTGGCCTACTCGTTGGCTGCAAACGCTCTTTGAATAAGGATTTAATACTTCATTAAACTACAACTATTGGAATAATTGTGAGTGAAACATTCCGCTAAAGAGGTTTTTGTTAGCTAGCAACAAACTTGACGATCATAAAACCAGTGAACTGGGTCAATTACTGACTATTATAGTTAGACCTGTTTGAAAGCCGAAGCTGTTCCTCAACTAAGATAGTCCCAAAAGATCGGAGAACCTTGAGCAGCGCTTGCTAAGTCCAGCAAAATGCAGCCAGAAAATAGATATCGTTTTGCTTCGTATTACCCTTATCCGTGTTACATGTGTTTGTGTGAGCGGAGCAGCTACCCTGCACCCAGGGCTTGGATCAATCTTCGGCCTGTGGTGGAACCAGAACTGACCTCCGACGCACATTTGAAGTTTTCAGTAAATTCAATACTCGGGATGCAGAGCCATTCTTCTCGCCAATTTAGACAAGCCCAGAGAACAATTCAACCAGAGGAAAAATCTGACCAGTCGCCTCAAAGTTTGATACCCTCTAAAGGAGAATCCCGCTTTGTGTCGTACGAAAAGCTAACTACACCGAAGAAAGAAATGAAAGAAGGTAAATTAAGAGCTTCGTTGTGAGATAAATTCTAATTCCGTACTTACAGTAATATCACATTATTATGCATTTCGTGGATTTTTATACAATATTTAACTCAAATTACGATATTTAATTCAAATTCAAGGAAGTTTTAGATCGAGGAAATAATTGATCTTTACATTTGGATTTGGGGCAGTTGAAAGTACATATAACTGACTAAATTTATTTTTGTTTATGTAAAACCAATTTTGAATGAATATGAGTAAATTAAGACTGGTTTTAAGGCCAACTAGCTACATTTTTCCATACGATAACCTATTTATACTGAAATAAAATTAGGAGGCCATTTATTTTTTGGTTCCAAAGTGCCCTCATTTTTACCGATAAAACCTCATTATGAAACATTAAATGCCGACCTTAAGATAATTTTCCTACAAATGAGTCGGGAGACTTTACAAAAGCTGTCGTATATATTCTGCTTTCTTGGTTTATTTTAGGTGGCGTTTGACTGTATAGTAAAGAAAGCTCGCTGTTTCCTTTCGGGGTAAAATCTGTACTTTTTACGAATGCTCAATAAGTGATAGTTCGAAACTATATGAGGCAAACTAACCAAAACGTATTGCTTGAAGCAAAAAGTGTGGAAAAAACTATAGGAAAATGTGCATCATTCCCATTAAATTCTTTTTGTGAGTAACTATAAATAAAAGTCTAAAAGCTTTGACAAAAAGACTAAGTGAACAATAACTCAAGATTTGTACTTCGATTCTTTTATTCAATACGAAAAGCTGCACAAAAGAACAAGTTTGGGCAGTAACCAAATTCTTTGCACGCTACTTGCGAGGGATAAATAATCTAAAATCCTTGGGGAGCTTTTAGAGCCACACAAGATATTACTAACTTAGATCGGCTCTTACTTCGTGTAGAGGACACAGATTTAAACAAGGTTTGTGATTGGCTGAATGGGTTTGGGGTCAGCTTTATCTTTCTTTTGATTGGTTCAAATGATCTGTGTCCTCTACACGAAGTCAAAGCCCTTAGATCTTGATAACAACCTTCATGCATTTCTCAGATTATTCACTTTGTTGGATAGAATTTAACATAAATATATAATTACAAACTAGTAAAAGTTATATGGTAAAATGCCATAGGGTTTGAAACAAATGCACTGAGATCATATACCTATTCATCAATACAGGCTCTTTTTAAATTTCAGTTGTTAAATAGTTAAAATTATATTAGTTTCAAAACAAAGTAAATGCTTAGTTTAGTTTCTTAGAATTTTAGAAAATCTGTATCATATTCATTTCTTCGTATGGGAAGCGGTTCTTCAATTTAAGGGTAGTATTATATTGAACTAATAATAGCAACTGAAGAATTTATTCCTAACTTATTCAACAGGCAACATTTAAAAATGAAAGCGAATATATATAAGTAATGCGGTTTCTATGCAATCTTTATTTCTCCTGGACTATTCTTTTGTGTTTCTGGTGTTTGCTGTGAGTCCTATATGACGATATTTCAAAGGTGAGAATTAAGTCCATTGTATTTAAAACAAACAAACTCAAAATTGAGCCTATAAACCTGAGAAAGGCAATGTTTATTTTAAACAAGTTTATTTTTTTGAAAATGTTTAACTTCATTGAGCAAAGCGAACTACTTAGTTTTTTAACGTCGGTAGTTCGGTTTGCTCATACAAATAGTACCAGTACTAGCCGACAGTGCATCTCTATCCCCTCCCCTCCCCTGACGGAATCACGGAGAATTGAACTTGGGATCTCCATGCAGCACAGAAGGTAGCGCATGCACTTGCCAACTGTACTACGCTTGCAAATAGTATCCCATAGTAACAGCCAACGTTCTCAAAGGATTTCATTTGGGGAACTTATTTGCTTCTACATTTATGCATTTATTAAGTCAGCAGAAACTTTATACTTACAAAAGTACGGGTTACCACACTTCTTGTACAAGCTCTTACGCTACGCTCTTGCTCTTGCGCTGCGATTTTTTCTCTGAAAAAGAAAACTTTTACTCGACCTTTATGTTTTTAATTTTAGACAATGTCAGCAATATTATCATTTTCTGTAAAAGAACAGATTTTGCAGCACTAGAATTACATATGTTTATAAACTACTTATTGTAATCTATCAGTAAAATCATAGTTTGGAAAACGAAGTTGTAAGAATCATTAGCCTTTAGAACTCATTGCTTGTTGTACTGTGAACCTCGTGAGCAATTTGTTGCTTGTTGTTCAGCTATGTATCAACATATTGAGTTATATGTTAATAATTGGACACAATTAAACGATAAAAGCAAATTTAAAAGCTGTTGTTGTTGCTGCTATTATTGTATTATATGTTATTATCTTTTAAGAAAGTTTAAGCTGGTATCTTTTAGGGTATCTTTTAAAAAAAATATACCCTAAAATATACCATCTTAAACTTTGTTGGCGCAAAAACCTTTTCGACGCCCTAAAAGATACCAGATCCCTGATTTTGATCCCTAAAAGATACGACCATCATCCCCACCAGTTACCAACTGGAATCCCCCCATCACTCCTCCCGGGCATGCATTATGTAATACTAATAGATAAAATGTTTAAAACGTTTAAAGATCATATAAAGTAGTGGAACGAAACAATTCGGCAATAGTTAACAGAATTCTTCGCTGTGAAAGGTGCTCTCCAATGTAAACCTCTTATATTATATATTATATTACTGCCTGCATGAACAGCCAGGCTAACTGAGGCAGTGGACATTTATATTGTATATGTTTATATTGTATCAATAAAGATGGATTGATTGATTGAATGATGTTGCGCGGTGTAAGATGAATATTTTCTGTTATCGATCTGTCCCGGACACACGTTATAGAGGACTAAATTTACTCAAGATTCATCATGGCCAGAGTATTCAACAAACCAATCTTCCTTGTTGAATTAGACTTTTGATCCAGTGCAACGGAAAAGATGTTCAACATGTGTTACTTAATTTGTTTTAATAATCATAAAATAATAAAGTGAGAACATTGCTTGATAACATTTGCGATTTTTCTCCTTTTTAATTGTTTTATTTTCAAACTATATAGTTAATATATATGTCAGTAACCCAAAGATTAAAATCTTTCTTTTTCTCACAGGAGTGCAAGAAACAGAAATTAAAGAGGCTGTCGCCCCGCCTCAGAAGCCGATAGGAAAGAAACGACGCAAAAGAACCATATTTACGTCAGAGCAGCTAAAGAAACTCGAAGACGAGTTTGACAGGCAACAGTATCTGGTGGGTGCGGAAAGACAACAAATGGCGGCCTCTCTCAATCTCTCCGAGACTCAAGTTAAAATCTGGTTTCAGAATCGAAGGATCAAATGGAGGAAAGAAAACTTTCACTTGTACAACGACATGTAGTTTGTAAACTGCGGCTTCAATAACTGTTTCAGTTTGCACAAATATTTCAAAGTACTTTTACTAATTTTATCGGAAGATGATTGATAATGATCATGATAATAATATTAATAATGATGAAACGTTGATGTTTACAACAATTTATTTATGATGGTAATAAGATGAAAATTAAAGCCTTTTCACAACCAAGAGTGGCCCACTGCATTAATTAACACAAGTGGCCCATTGGATTATTTGAAATAAGTGGTCCATTGGATTAGTTACCATAAGTGGCCCATTGGATTATTTGAAATAAGTGGTCCATTGGATTAGTTACCATAAGTGGCCCATTGAATTAGTTGACATAAGTGACCCATTGGATTAGTTACCATAAGTGGCCCATGGATTATTTGAAATAAGTGGCGCCTTGGATTAGTTACCATAAGTGGCCCATTGGATTATTTGAAATAAGTGGCCCATTGGATTAGTTGACATAAGTGGCCCATTGGAATAGTTATCATAAGTGGCCCATTAAAGTAGTTAACATAAGTGGCCCATTGGATTAGTTCAATAAATGGCCCATTTGATTAGTTACCATAAGCGGCCCATTGGATTAGTTGCCATAAGTGGAAGAACTATCCTTAGAGCTAGTTTGATGTACTCGTTGTGACATATTTGGTATAGTTGGTACCTTTATCAATCTTTTTATTTATTTTTATCAAGCTTTCTGTGAACCACAAGGGGAGAATTTAAGAATATTATAGTATAAATCATACTTTGAAGAGAAGCAGTGTTCCAAAGAATTTTCGATCATAGAATTTTTAACAAAATAGTTGACAACACTTTTTTATTTAATTTATCAAACTTCATTCACGGATTTTGTTTTTATCCCTGGCTGAGTTGCTGCCTGGTGTGTATGTTAAACCAGTTTTCAAAGTTTCAATGCCTGCGTATGAAAATGAAGAATTAGACAAATAGTAACGCTCTCTAAGCGTTAATGAAGCCAGAATCCAACTTGATTCGGACCAGTGTTTATCTGAGTATGGTCTTAATTTAGAACTAGCAACTTAATGCAGTTAACAGCTCGAGTCATTTTGCCGTGGGACAAAACAACAAGTATTAAACTGCAATCAATTGAAAAGAACAAAATTAAAAAACAGAATGTGCAAAGGAGTCGAACAATAACAATTATAGACTTACTTTCTGCAGTTGTCGCTTTTCAACGGTAAATGAACTCCAGTTCAAGGCCAAGGGAAAATTACTGAAACGATCCAATAAGGACAGCAGCAATGAATCGTCAATGCATTTGCGTTTTGACACAGTAAATATTGTTCGTCGTGCAGCTTTCATTCAAAAACTATCGATTCGTAAGAAGAAACAACAGATTTTATTGTCCAAAAGTTGGATAAAAATACAATTAACTTCAAACTTGCCGTTGCAGAGGCAGAGGCGCGAAAAGTGGCGACGTGTCTCGGTGTGTACGCCAAAAAGCGCGGGAATTTGACCGTAAACAAATGATCGATGACAAAGGAAACGAGAAACAATTGCGAGGAGCTTCTTGTCTACTTTGCTTTTTATAGAAGGTAAAGTATTTAAAAGTTTTGTTTTTCTTTCAACCGAACTCTAAGAACTGAACCTTGTAAACGAGGCTTTTTTCTTTGTCTTCAGCAATTCGCCCCTGAACAGCTTTTCATACTGACATTGACCTCAGTGAAGTTTGCTCGCGCTATCGATCACGAAACCCGCTTGCTATAGGAATTTTGTAATTGCACATGTGAAATTTCAAATTGGAGCGCAATTGCAGATAAAACTGAGGTCCAAACTCATGGTATAATTTATCCCCTATGTTATTAGCTTTGGATTCAGCACATGAAAAGTTCGAAGTTTGAAACGGGCCTTAGCCTTAGGCTTGAAACCATGAAAAGGTAACGAAACATATTTCAGTGTGACTAATTATTCAATAGTATCTGAAAAACAGCCATGCAGTAAAAAAGTCTTGTGCTTTGAGTGAGCTAACAACAGGAAAGATAGAAAAAAAAATCATGTCAAATTGCAGAATTAACGACCAAACTTCATTCAGCAAGCTCAGCACCAGATTATCAACACTATCAACACAAACAGCAAGCGATGTCGTTTTTCACCGGTGCTGTGAATCACAGAGGACAATTTCACTAGTCTTAATTAGTCCACTAAATACAAACAAATGAAAGATTCGAAATCTGACTAAGATTTTAAAAAAACATTAATAAAGAACCAAAGCTTGTTTACATGGTACAGTTTTCTCGCGCTTTGTTTCAGGGAAGGGATGGCATCCTCATCGAACGGTCAACAGAATTTTTTAAATTTGTTAGATTTTGGACTATAGGCGGTTAGGAACTGTTTCATTTGTTCCACTTATTTTTATGTTAACAGTCGTCCGACCAACCCAAAATTTTGAAATTTGCAAAAAAGTAGAAAGTTATTAATGTATATAATTGTTATGTTACTGTTCCATTTGAGTCACGCAAACCATGACGTAAAAATTATGTATCGAGTATACCCGGATGTAAATGTGCATGCAGTAGTTTTCACAGAAAAAAGAATCATTGCAAGTTTACTCAGCTTTTATGATTTTTTGAGCTCAACAGAATAACTCCATGCTGAAACAAGTTGAATTTATTTTATGGCCCGAGTAAATCATAATTTTTGTACGCGTATTAAATGTCCAGAAGAATATATCAGTATCATCGCGCAATAACTCGCAACACTGCGAGAGTGGGAACTAAGACGTATTATGACTACCACCATGGAGGAATATGTAAGTAATGCAATGTAAAATCAAAATATAATATGTTTATAATATTAGAAAAACACTATCGTAAATATTATGCACGCAAAAGAATAAATAGCCCATTTTTTTATTTTTATTTTGCTTGAAAACGACTGTAAAAATCTCTAACTGGGGATGGCCTAATATATTGTGATTGAAAAGAAGCACTACATTACAATTCGTATTTCAATTCTCGAAATAAAACTTTCGCTAGAAAATTTTAAAGTTTATTTTAAAATATATTTTTGTGCAGATCTTAGTAAATTACATCATGGTTGGCTTGATTGCACGTTTTTTATTCACTCGACGTGAAGAGTCGCAAAACTCACTCGTTTGATACGCTCACTTGTTCGTTTGCGACTCTTTACAACTCGCGAATAAAATTCGTACGCGCTCACCGATCATTCAGTAATCTCTATATGTTTATATCTTCTATAACAAAAGAAGCAAACTTTTAATACCACAGAAAATTCACCTGCAACTGACCCACGAAAGGGAGAATCCGGATATGCACCCAATCGTGTCGATCTTGACACAAATAATGCAGTATATAAATTAAACCACGATGCTTTGCACACCCATGTCGCGCACTACCTCAGGAAAGTCCAGTTGCATGGCAAGAAAAATTATTACCATTGGTAAAAAATATCAGTTTAGATATTCAAAATGATAAATGCTAATAAACAGCCAAATATTAAATTTAATGATTCATTTTCATATTTAAAGCATTTTAATTGCTTTGCTCAAATTAAACTTAATCGCTGGCTGTTGCAAATGGGACAAATTTAATTTTGACTGAAGAGTTTGCAAATGTTTTTTGGAATTGATCGGACGTTCAAAATGCTAATTCAACGAACAGAACTCAAACATCTGGCACGAACGGAAAAAACCAATATAACGTGTGTGTTTTTTTTGTTTTATTTAGGATGATCATTAGGCATTACCAGTTACGTTTATTCAACACATAAAATTTTTTCCCTTAATCGTACATATTATAAAGATATACGTTCGGCCTCATTTTATGTTGTTTTGAAAAAATTCATCATGGTTAAAACATATAATATGATATTAGGCAATGAGCAAGTCAAAGGAAACGAAGATTCTTGATACAGTATCAAACAGAGGAAACATACTAAGCGATTGGAAATCAGTATATCCAAAGATGTTTTTAACACTTAAAATAACATTATTTAAAAGGTTCTGTGGATAACATCCATAACTAACGGAAAGCAGCCTTATATTCTGAACATTAATTGGAATATTCACTAGATTGTTGAATTATGATAACGTCAAATGACACGCAAAATTATAACATTACAACCAGTAGAATAAGATTTTATCTTAGCCGTCTAATTCGACAGCAGGTGCTTATTTACCAATTGGAATAACTCAGATCTATCTTATGTACGCATGTGGCACTCTTAAGTGACACTGTCAAGAAACGAGACATTTTGTGTTAGTTCGCTTTATTTTTTAATGTTTTCACTAGCCTGCATCATAATACACTTTTTGTGTATTAACACATATACATCTGTACCTGTAATGAATATCGTTGCATCTAGTTTAGTAGTTTAACAACATTTTCGCCATCAGTTTTGTTTGCAATTTTTGGTAGTTGAATAAAGTGCTATAATAATTCTATGCGTGTTCATTCGTGCTTTCATTATTGATATGATAAATATAGGTATATTTTTGTTTTAGATAGATTTCATTTCTATTCTTGATTTTGGTCTCTTTTCTAGTCTGTTTTTCGTGCTTCGGCAGCCAAGGATCTTAGCAAAACCTTGTCTGTAGCTTTCACTTTGTAAATGGTATAGCAGTGGGTTCAAACTGCAAGACAAGAAGACAAGAAGCCAGGAAACATCTTCAAGTGCTGTTAATAATGTTTCCTGTTTCTTCCACGCGGCTGATGTGCTCGCAAGTCCATAGATAACCATTCCAAAGAACATACAGTAGGAAACAAAAACGTTGATCGTTGCGGTTAAAAACATAATTGTAAGTTTTTTCTTAGATTCAGAGATGGCATCATTTTCTAAATTACTACCGACGTTGGCACTAGCCAATATCGTGTTCGTGAAATACATTCCTTGTATAATTTTCATGTAGCAATAGCTTATCAAAAGAAATGCTGTGACAAATAAACATATAGTTGAAATAACATATACTCTGTTTTCTTTGGACCATTTGTATCCCCACACTTGAAAACAATGCCCGTCAGCTTTGTATTTATAGACTAAGTAACTAGGAATACAAAGTAGAATGGAGATGATCCATGTTCCACAGATTACACGTTTCACGTTGTTCTTTGAAAGCCGTTTCCCTATGCTCATCGGCTTGACAAGTGCATGGAACCTCTCCACAGCAAGAATACAAAGTGTAAAAATTGACACATTAATAGTCACCTCTATAAAACAATTTCCAGTCAAGAGCACGCATACAATGTCTCCTGCTATTCCAGAAGGATGGTTAATTGCTTGGAAAATTGCTTTCCATACAAACGGGGACAAAGCGAGTGTGAAAACATCAGCGATGGCAAGATTAGTTAGGAGGAAGTTGGTGACAGTTTGCATTGAGGGAGTTTTCCTTACCAGATGAATAACCATTGTGTTTCCGACTCCTCCAAGTATTATTATCAAACCGTGCAACGTTAAGAAAACCCAGTTCGAAACACCCATGTCTGTTTCGACACCTTTACTTAAGTCCTACGTTAAACGGATAAAAACAAAACGGAACTCTGGGAAGGATCACGTTTAATATGTTTATATACCACTGTATCATAATAAATTAGTGTGGAACCTAAAGTTCTAATCAGAGAATTTCTTTAGGTTTATTAGCAAAACGTATGATAACATTAATATCCGGCAATGAAAACACTCACCAAACATTTATTTTATTAAAAACCTATCGACATATAGTTGTGCTTCTTAGTAAATTATATAAAAAACAAGGATAAAATTATTGATTGATATTAACTAATAAGATAAAACGTTTTCGACTAAAAGTCATATTCATTATATATATTGAAGATGAATTTTAGTTGAAAACGTTTTATTTTATTAGTAATATATATCAATAATTTGATCCTTGTTTTTAAAAATTTATTATTTGTACTTTTTCCATTACAGCAGCTTAATGGGAGATATCTAATTACTCATTTCTTGTCAAAATTTGTCCATACATAGTTTATGTCAACGCACCTGTTTTCTACCTGTCAAAATGCTTTTAGTCTGCATTATCTTTCTTTATATTTTGTTGGCTGATACTTTAGGGATAAATTGTTCGGAAAAATTTCTTTTCTTGAAAGTATAACTGCTTTAGTTTCACGTGTTTAAACTACTATTAAACTGTGTTTAAACTATTATTAAACTGACCATGAGATAAATGAAGACTGTAACAACCGTTGTAAGGTTGTAAGGCAGTTCGCAAAATAAACATTTAGTCAAATTAGTTTTCCAACCGGAATCCATAGTTGGGGGTTAGGACTCGAAAGTTAGATATCTGGAATCCAGAATGTTGTATGTTAAGATATTTGTTGTATTGAACAATTGGAGAACGAAGGTTCAGTACTGTTTTAGCTGGAGTTGTTTGCATTAGTTTTAAATCACCAGCTGAGAACGAGACAAGTTAAGGTTAAGGTAAAGGAAAGGTATTTTAGCAATATTTTAAATCAGAGACAAACGAAGATAAAAGAAATTAAATAATTAACTTTTGAACAAAAGCAACAAAATTTATAAAACCCTAGAAGCCACAAGAAATCTGAATGCATTGATCAATTGCCAAACGCTTTGGCACAACTGTTCCTTGATAATGAATACATGTTTCCACGCATATTAAATGATGTCATCATCGATGAATTCATCACAGGAAGTCACGAAAGATAATTAATCGATACTTTTCCTTTTTTCCCAGTATTTTATATTTTTATCACATAAAATGGTATTTCCTTTCCATTTCCTATGATATCTCTCAATTTTAGACAAAATCTTAAAAATCAAAAAAGATGGCGACCATCTTGGATTTTTGTCTCTGGTAACCATGGCAACAAGAGAAGTGTTACGTAATTAGTATTAAATGAAAATCCGAAGTGCAATTAACATTCATGCCAAATCTCAAGTTGATCGGACCACGCATAACGAGGGGTCCAACTATATGTTTGGCTAAAAGGCTAGAGGCTTGAAGGGTTAAGGTACTACCGGAATTATTAACGTTTTAAAAAAAAGAAACAAACTTCTTAAAAGCGCTTGTTTGTAACTTTTCTGCATCTCCTCCCCTGAAGAAGGCTGGAGACCAGCCAAAACGTCGGGACTTTTAAGATTGTGTTTAAAACATTTTAATACATTTTAATCAGAATTACTATAAATAAAACATTAAAATTCTAATCAGGCATGAACACAAATAATATAAAAGAGGGTCGGTTTCTGATTTAATATTGCTAAAATACCTTTGCGGTTACAAACTTGTCTCTTTCTCAGTTGGTGATTTAAAAATAATGCGAATAACTCCAGCTAAAATAGTAAACATTTTAAAACATTTTAATCAGAGTTACTATATATAATACAAATGCAACCATCGGCATGGTTACAGGAATAATTTTACTAGAACTTTTATGTTTTTAGGCCTTACCTCATAATTTGATCGTAACTAACAAACACCTGCCCCAATTGCTTCGTCTGTTTCTAATAACAAATACTAATAATATAAATTAGAATTTAATGGATTACTTGTTTTCATTCACACTAAGTTAGTCCCGCAATAAGTAGCACTCAAAAACTCTGATTGTAAAAAATTTTCTCGAACTGCATTATGCTTGAGCAGTTTTAGGACTTGTCGTTTATGGACATCATATTTATTGCTTATAAAACACTTCACAGCTTTTGATAAAAAAACAAAGCTTTGCGCATCAATTTCGGGTTGCACAAAAAGTAGAAAACGTTTTAACTCACTAACTTGTTTATCTTATCTAATGTTGGATATTTTTTAACATTTTGCGGATTTCAAATGTTCTGAACCGTGTTGGGTGAAATTTTTTTATCACTTTCAGTTCTTTCAAAATAAAACAGAACCATAAATACGCTTTATTTATCAGTCACTATACTGCTATGGCCGGCGAAGAAGAATTACACTGAATAAAAGTCCAAAAGTCCAAGTACAATGATAACTTTTGGCAATGTTGCATTGAGAAACATAACACGAGATTAGTCCGAGATATAAGTCTCTCTCTAGAAAGTTTCTGCAGTATTCAAAGTAAATGTTTATCGCATTTGCTGGCCTTCGGTATCGTGTTCTTAGTATGTTCTTTATGTTTGGACATCTTCCATCCTCACCTTATTACAGAAAGATTTTTAGAAAAAACAGATAGATAACGTTTGTAATTTTGACACATCACTTTTTGCCTTTCTGATAAGCATCAAAATGAACAAATTCAAATTTACTCTGTTTTGCAGCTGTCCTTATCTTCGTCTTTCCTTCTAGTAAATTATATTAGTGAAACTTTTAAACCCGTCACTGCGTTTTAAAAGTGCATGGCTGATGCACGTTAAAGTACAATATATAGGTATTTGCCAAATATTTTGTCGTGAAGCAAAGCTTGAACAGTGAGTTCATGACTAATGTCATTTTTCTTCTGCAACGCCTTAAAATGAACAAACGAGCAAAGCAAAATTGTTATTTATTTTATTCAAGATATCTAGCGATTGTTTCAGTCTGGATCATTGCATGCAAATAAGAGAGAATTTGTTTGCAATGAAAGTTGAAAACGTTTTAATTTATATTTCATTCAAAGGTTTTTCAGTCTTCGCTTCTGGTAATTTTTTTTTCGTGCTCAACATATTAACTGAAATTTTTGGAAAACACATTTAGTCTAGGTCTTCTAAAACAAATAAAACTTACTTCACACACAAATTGTTTTAAGAAATCAATAACAGAGATATAATTTTCCCTTTAAGGACAACAATTAATACTGATACTGAGATTACAATTATGGGGCATCCTTTGTTTCTTATTTATCTCATAAAATCTTATTTCTCCAATGCGTTTGCTCTTTTACATCTTTTATTAAAAAGTGTATTAACTAAGATCTCGGGCCACTCACCGATATTATTCTTTGCTTTTAAACTCGAAGTTGGTCTAATGTAAAAATACTCAAAAAGTTTAGTTCAAAAACGTTTCCTATACAAAACTAAATCTCTATTCGCTGTCTGCTATAATGCGTGTCATAAAGGCGCTTTAGCCCTAGTATGGCGCTGTAGGAAGTTTCTCTGTTCTTGACTTGTATTTATCAAATAAATAAATATGTATTTAGACATATATACCATTCGATAATGGAAGACCTTTAGTTCTGTATGTTTAAAATAAATAAATAAA
>JAOCNB020223412.1:0-16667 GCA_026546465.2 Palythoa caribaeorum
TCAGCTTAAACAAAGAACCTCATTTCCCAAGAGGACTGTATTGGGAAAACATTGAGGGCAGCGGATTAGGTCTATTAGAAGTGAAAGTTAAGTTGAGGGACCTAGTGACTCCGTGCTGTAACAATGAATGTGTGGATCGCAACAGAGAGGTTAAGTTTTTTGCAATTCATCATACCACAACAACTCGTGTGGTTTATTTGTAGAGAAAATTCATACTCCGCTCATTTCAAGGACCTAAAACCTGGAACTTTATTGATGAATCAATTAAGATATATTCTTTCCATCAATTTAAGAAAAATCTTAAAAGTGAATTAATTTCCAAATATTATGCTCAGTTTGATATTTCCAACTCTAAGTATAATATAAACTGATGATGCTATTGGGTGTTGCTCATAAAGTGTACGTATATGTATTATCTCTCTTTTTTTCTTTTTTTCTTTTGCGTGTATGTGTATTTTTGTGTGTATTTCCTTTATTTTATATTATTTATTGTAAAAACTTATCCCGACCCAAATTGTAATATAAATTTAAAGTTAACTTGTAAACCAACTTTCAAGTATTGTTAGCTTTAAAGTTATTTTTGGAAGTTGGTACCCTATGTTATTTGTTAAAGCAAAAATGTAAAAATAATCCAATTTTAATTAATGGGTACAATAAAGAATATATATATGTTGTTTAAGCAAAACAAATTCCAACAATTTTTCCATGAACGCAAGTTGAATATGAGGTGATAGATAGCCGACGAGGTACGAAGTTGAATTTCAGCTCTGAAAAAATAAGTAGTTAGAAATTATATCCAATTCCACTGAATTGAAGAAAAAACTGTTTCACTTTTACAAAACGATTGGTGTTACTGTATAACGTATGACGCTATATGAGCTAACAAAGGCGATTGAGTTGTTTAGCCAAAAACCAATTGATCCACACGGTCATTAATTTAGAATTTATTCCATCTATCTGTATCTATTTCACTGTTTCACTTTTACAAAACGATTGGTGTTACTGTATAAGGTATAACGCTATATGAGCTAACAAAGGCGATTGAGTTGTTTAGCCAAAAACCAGTTGATCAACACAGTCATTAATTTAGAATTTATTCCATCTATCTGTATCTAACCTTGTAGAAACTGATTTGGCCTGCAATTGTTCCCTTAAGAAATTTTAACTGTACTGTACATATGCAGCGTAAATATTTCCTGAACAAACATGCATAAAATATGCGGAGACAAAAAAAAAACTCGTGTCGAGCAAGATCATCGAGTTCCCATAGCTCAGTGGTAGAGCATCCGACTAGTGTACTGAAGGTTGTGGGTTCGATTCCCATCAGGACCACGGTTTTTTTCCGAATTCCAAGTTGTCTCTGCATATTTCATATTTGGTATTTAGTTATACTGATCGCCCTTTTTAATAAACATTTCCCTTGCAAAGAAAATTATCTTTGAATTTCTGTTTAAATAACCAAGGGTAGGAGTTGACTCACTTTAATTTGAACAACCCAGCCCAGAACACTAGAAATGCATATTCGAGAGATTAAATAAATATAGTTTTATTACCCTTAAACGTTTTATCAACATTTTTTATCAATTACATCATGCTCCATAGGACTTGACCCCTATACCGATGCGAGCCCGCAAACGAACCAATCTACTTAAAATCAATTGATACTGATAAAAACACATACATACCGCTCGAGCATCGCTGTCTTTTTACGTATAACAAAGTTCCCCCTAATGTTAGTACAAAGGTACAATAACACGGATTTTCAGAATCTGAGGTCCGAATTAACTCGAAGCAATTCAATTGCTCCGACGAAGGACTAACACTCAAAACGTCAAAAGTGGGCACTTATTAAAGCCCACATGGATATATATAGCAGGGAATTGAACTTCGCATCTACCTTGAATAAAAGCAGGCCTCAGTGTTAGCAGCCGCAAATAGCTGCTTTATTGTACCTCGTCAGCACGGGACTGCTCAAAACAGGCTCTGATTGCCACGAAAAACTTTATGTACAGTGTACATGTACATATTGTATATTTCAACGTCATCTTTCTCAAACCAACCTATAAAGGCGGACGATGTACCAGTTTCTTTCCAACTTGTTATTTGAGTCGATTGTCACTCGCGTACAGGAGCATATTTCTTAGCTAGAGTGTTCATTTCTCCCATTTAATAATGAGCACCTTCACTCCACGTACATTCACAACTTGTAATGTTTTAGCCTTCAATTAGCACGTAATAAAACACTTTTCTATCATGCAACTAATGAGAAGACGGGAGTTGCTTCTTTTGCTTGAAAATAATTCAGTTTCGTGGTAAATACGTGTTTGAAAAGAACCTGTCTTGTATGTTATGTATGTTGTTTAGTAGTATGAAAGAAATAAACCACACTCATCCGTCGATTGTCTTGTACTATAGTTGGGGAATCTGTGAATATA
This sequence comes from Palythoa caribaeorum, assembly GCA_026546465.2. NCBI lineage: Eukaryota > Metazoa > Cnidaria > Anthozoa > Zoantharia > Sphenopidae > Palythoa > Palythoa caribaeorum. The sequence continues at coordinate 2,436 of JAOCNB020223412.1, forward strand.
TGAAGTGCACCTAAACTGTCATGGGCTCTTGATTCACATATAACTTCGAAAGATCTAAAAAAATGTTCTTTTAATTTAAAAATTGAAAAATGTAGAGTAGAAGGTTGTGCAGCAATGAAACGACTGTATTGGTAACTCGGAACAAGTTGTCTACTGAAAATGAAATTCATGAACATTTTTTTTTAACTCTTGGCACGTTTGAGATCTGAGGCAAGATCAAGTCGTTATCATGAAGGCCACAGTAGCTGTAGTAACAATCGTGCGAAGTACTACATGCAATCACGTTGGCCTTTTATTAAACTGATTGTTTTTAACACCTCAAATGCCTTTTGTCCGCAAAGTTATTGCATTACTGAGGGTGTAAAAGTGTTCGCAAACTGTGTGTGCCACCTTTGCAGTTTCCAAATTGTTGTGGCTTGTACATGTATCTCATCCACTTCATTTAAATCGGAAATGATTGAGGCGAAATCAAATAGTATGTACGTGCTATGAACCACAAATTAATGTCTCAGTTTCAAACAAAATTAGAATTGAGTGAAACGAGAAAAATTAAATTCCTGCATGTTGCACATAACTAGTAATAAGTGACACTTTTTGATATAGGAAAGAAAAACGGTCGCAATTTTTTTTTTGAAAAAAAAACACATGATATGATCATGATATGGGCGCTGACTCATAGTAAACGTTTGACATTGTTTGTTTGCTTTGAAAGTCTAGATTTTAGGGACGATCATTTATTATAATCAAATCATAAACTTGCTTTGACTTTACAGGAAAAATAATTCACATTTGAAGTTTAGGATTAGACGTTGCACGTGGCCAGCGGCAGCGACCTTCACAGTTGTATGACAGTAAAAATGTATTTTGAAAAAAAAAATTACGATGAGGGTCAAATTGCAATATATCATTACTGGCTTCTCATTCAACACGAAGTATTAAAAAATTCGCATTATCAAATGTAAAAGTGTAGTTTATAATTTATGATTAAAATGTATTCATACAGTAAGCACATTTTAAAGGCATTTTGCTAATCATCATTGTTTCTACATATTTATGGTATTTAAGGAATGCTTGCCATCTGCAAACGCCATTAAAAAGGGTACCGAAAAAAGTGCTTTTCATACCATTGCCAATAATGGATGGAAAGAGGCAATTTCACTTGTTTCTTCGATCTGTCTCTGATCTACTCTAGGATACCTTACATGATAGTAACACATTAGAAGTCTTTTTAAGATTTAAAATTTGAATGCCTCGAACGTTTTTAAATATTTAAGATATTTAGAGCAAACGCTGGCACTAATGCCTAGTAATGAAAAGGAGTGTTGGAACTTAGATCTGTTTTTTTTTTTTAATTTTTTTTTTGGTTTAGCTGTCTGCCATATTAAGCAACAAGTGTTTTGAATATGGTTATGAAATAATTATTGAAATTTGTACATTTTAACTTTTATAGTGTGAAATAAAAAGTGCTAATACCTATGTTGTTCCTGGGTAATCAGGTCTCGTAAAGTTGCGACTATAAATAAAATTTTTAAATTTTTGCACCTCAACTTAATAAAAATGTCAGATGAAATGAATTGGTGTAGGTTTCTTTTGGGCAACAATGTACCAGTGTATGGATGAATCATGGCAAAAAAAATGAACATAAATATTAATCACGCGACATTTCTTGAAACAAGGAGTATAACCGTACAATACTGTATCGACAAAAAACGTAAGCGTTAAAAATACCACTGCGTGTAAATATAAATTTAATGTCAGTCACCTTTTAATCCGGAACTCGCACCTAAGAACAATCGCACGTATACGAAACGAAAAACATCAACTTTTAAAGACTCCCTCACGTCACTTCTTCGGCTGAAACCTTATGTCGATCCAAATACTTGTATAATTTCTGTCTGTTTCTGTGCGGGAAAATATTATCTTAGCATTACCTTTGCAAATTCATGCTCTTTAGAAGGGCGAAGAAACATTTTCAAGTTTAAGCTTTAAAAAGTTTAAAAAGGTCAAAATTATCTTGATTTTGAAGAACTACATTTTTTATTATTATACTGTGGTCTGATCATGAAAGAGCGAAGAATTGTCAATTATCGAGGAGCGATGAAATAAGCTTTAAGAAAAACAGTGTTTGTAAACAAAATTAAAATACCAGTCAAACCTGTAGCTTTATTTCTTCTGACTTTTAGCAGGTACCGCAGTGCGAATTGCTGTTTATTTTGATATTAAATCGACAGTTAGTAGTGATTATCTTCGGTTTCCTGTGGGATTAAGGTCAACATGCTCGCCGTCTAGAAAATCGTTTAGTCATTTCATTTACTTCTAAGCTCTACACAATTGTTTCCTTTACACTATGTTTACAAACTACTATTACTAAAGGTATAATTCAATTTTTTTATGATGAAAAGGCATAATTGAATTTATTTTTCTTTTGTCTTATTGATTATTATCACAATTAATTAACTTAACATAAATATCATCAACATAGCCTTTCGCAAGCTTGAGAAGGAACTCTTGCAAACAATCTTATTATAACACGATTCTGGTAAATGTAAGTTTTTGACCGCACAATATACGGTAAACCTTTCTCTGATATTCATTGGTTGATTTAATTCCCTGGTATTCAGGTTTTAATTTGCATCCCACCTTTAACGTTAAAATTGCGTGCTGTCCGCTGACTTGACAGAATTAAGTTTAACATTTCAGGACACGATGTATTTTTTTCCTAAAAGCTTTTGATAGTTTTGATGTATTCTTGTTTATTACATCTGTGATGAAGCGACTAAAAAATTAACAACTTGCGCACGACTGAAAAACACATGCACCGCCCTCGGCAGAACGGAAAGGAAATACGCCGTGATGAAGCTTTAATTGCAAAGATTAAATCATTAATCCACGCTCACGATCAACGCCGCAACAACTCCTGTCAGTTCAAATTTAAATAGTTAAGCTACTAAAATCAGGATATCAAGCTCGCGTTGTTTAAATTAAACAAAAAGTATTAATCAACCCGCACGCGGCCGATAGTTTACTGAAGTGAGGTGAAGACGAAAGCCTGGTCTTAAATAGTTGTCGCCTTTCGTTGTCACAACAGTGAGTTTAAAACTTCATATTTTTCCCATATAAATCGATCAACCTGTACTTTTGAATGGATGGTATCGCTGTTGTTGACATGCTAAAGTTTAACAGTTTATTTATAGAGATAAGCCCAGCATATCTCGTGGGAAAAATTCCGCACTTGTCAACGTGATCATATCTGCGCGACTGACAACCAATGTACATCAATCGGATTTTCACGACTGTGTGTTTGAGCCGTCCCGCATCCGACAACAACCCAAGTATTGTTTATTGTGAAAGCAGTTTTAGAACAGATAAATGAAGTCACTAAACTAACGCCGGCTAATAAAAGTATTTTATTCCACCGTAAAACAACAGTTGGTATTTGTAGATTTTCTTACATACGTACGCGTAGAATCTATCCTTCTAGTTCTACCCTTTCCTCTAGACTTAAGAAGCTTGCGGATTTTTTTGATGAATTTAAATATCAAACTAAAATTGATAATCAGATGTTATGAGATAAATCTGCATTGACAGCAAAAATATCTTTGTAATATAAAGCAATAAAAAAAAACCTTCTACTTCACAATAAGACTTTTTAGAGCTAAAATCTTGATTGTGTCACTTTGATGTTTGAAGAAGAAATTATTCGTGCCTCGAGTACCGCATACGAAAAATGCGAGCACGACCAAGATTCAAGAAACGCTCTTAGTTCGCTTTCTTTGTTTAGGTCAGTGAAGAAACTTAGATGTTGGTCTGTCTGATATTGCCTTACTAGGCGGTCTCCAACATCAAAACTAAAGACTGCTTCAGTAGGTGCTAACGTGCAAAATTGCAATATTTATCTCATTGCAGCGGGAGTTGCAGAGAACATAAGAAATCTCTGTGCGTGATACCAACCCTCCCACGGACACCACTTCTCGAGTGTTCTACTAAAAGGCCTTAAACCAGGCGGGCATGTGGGATTTTATCCCCTAAAGGTTGCCAGGTTCCACATCCGGTGATACTCTATGTCACTGTCATTGTCAACAAATCATTAATTGCTGTTTATTGCCAGTTTGCCAAAGAATTTAACACAGCCGAAGGCTAGGCTAGACTGAGCTCTGACAGAAACCAAGAGGTAAATATTAAACGGTGAATTTCAGATGAATACAGCACGCAATATGGATACTCTCGACGCAATCAGTTCATCTTCTTTATCCACCAAAGCCAATGCTTTTTCGATTGCTTCCTTGATTTCTTCGCCAAAAGAAGTTATTGGTAAGTCTCTTTCTACTATACATCAAAACCTGCTTATCTTTACTATCTTTTGTAACGGGCTTAAAACTTCACAGTTATGAGCTCAATTTGAAGGAGGCTCAAAAGGGTAGTGCATCAAACAATTTTTTTTTCGCAGCAGATTTTAGTTCAGACAGTAATCGAAAAAGAGATAACAGACTCTTGAGTGAAACAGACGAGGGCTCAAATAGCCCTGACTCCCCACGCAAAAAGCAGAAGTTGGCTGATAACGATAGCTCATCAGAAAACATTAACTATCAACGAAACAGTGCTCCGGAAAATACACCAAGCCCCACGAAATCAAGACAAGAATTAGAAAATATTCGTGTGGAACTTGAAGGAAGAGAATTGTGGGAAAGATTCAGCGTTCTTGGGACGGAGATGATAATAACGAAAGCAGGAAGGTAAGTTTTATTATCAAGCACCAACTTGTAAACTGTAAAGATTATCAATTGCTTAAAAAAATTAAAAAAATCCAGCTAATCACTTGTTGGTTGATTGAGGTTTCTTCCCAAAAATCACTAAACGAGTACAGTTTATTTCCATTTCATAATATGATAATGTACTATGCTTCTTCTGTTTTAGAGTAGTTTACGTTGTCTAGATAGAAATTTGGTAATAAGTTGAAATGGAAATCACTAGTATACTACATGGTCAGTCTGACCAAGGATCCACTCTTCCATATCTAAAACACATTCATTGATTCAACACGATAGAGATCATAATGTTCACGATGCAGTATCATTGAAAGAAAGCGTTTACTTTACTTTTTTAATGCAGCTCAATGACATCTTATCTTTTTCTCGTGAGTTGTGGTTGAGTGGGATCAATTGCTGTAGTTACAGATCCTTAGAACATTGCAAGAGCTGTTGTACATCTTAGCAGTATTTATGAGTGTTTCCTTGACCAAGACGAGAAGCAACAATAAACTATATACAGTACAGCAGCATAATCTTTTGTTTATGGTAAACATTTTTTTTAAGAACAGCCATTTAGAGATCGCACTACACCGCTGAAACAGTATCATATTCTTTTCGAAAGACCAAAAAGTAGTCAAAATAATGAACAACAACTAAATAGAGCCGCGGATGATGACACAGTGATTAAAGAACAACTTCGTTCATCAATATTTGATGAGAAAAAACGTTCCTATTTTTAACTTGCCTCCAAAAAGCACACCTTGCCACCAATTAGCCGACTACTTGGCATGAAGATGTAGAAAATTCAAGCTATTGAAGTACAGAAGCTGTGTGGAGACATGCAGTGTGGGATTATCACAGCCTCTTTATTTACACTTGTTAATTGTTTCATCAGGTGTCCGTTCATCAATAACAAAGGATTGTTTATCTGTTATACTTTGTCTCATATTGTAAACAGAACCAGGGACTGTTTGGCCTTATCTTTATATCATCTTCATTATCTTGTTCACGCAAACAAATTATCGAGTGTGAAAACAGTATAAGTATTTATCAAAACAACACCATGATCAAGATTTTTGGTGCATCATTCCATATACCAATGTATCAGGGAAAGGTATTTTAGGATGCCCTAGCTTTTGCCATTTTGATTATGTGATAATAAAAATCTATTTTGATGATTTCAATCAACAATGTTTGAATTGAACAAAGATAAAGGATATATGGTGGTAGAAAATTGTCACCAGAACCAAAATTAATGGTTCCGGAGTAAATACATAACATTTGACCGAATTTGGTTCCTTCCTGAATGCATGTTGTAGTGACTGTTTTTAGAAGCACAGGCTTCAACACGTAAAATACAAATAGCGGCGATAACAAACTAACAGTCTGCGAAGAATTCTGATTGTTTTTCCTTTTTTAAAAAAAACTTAAAAGTGAAAATCTGAGATCCGATTGCTAACTGAAGACATTCCTTACTTGTCCTAAAATAATTCGGTAAGGCACGGACAAAGGTGCTTTTAGGCAATAGAAAAGCGTGAAATAAGCCAAATTAATATTAATAATAATAATAAATACCACTAAAATGCTATTTGAATCAACGAATAAGCTTTTCGTATGGGTCACTAACGAAATCGGTTACAATAGGTAATCGAAAAAGAAAATGATCTCTGTTCAACTCTTAAGTAAAGTGTCACTACGGGTCTAAATCAATGGGGTTTCAAAGAGAGACCATTTTAATACAAGTGTAAAACATGGCAGTGGTCAGGTTAAGTTAGAATGTTGTATTTACTGTAATTTTCCCCTTTCGGCCACCCAAGACAGCGCGTGGTTTGAGCTATGTAAAGTATTGTTTTCTGCACGAGCATGCAGTGGAAGTACATCAACTCATCGACAACGAGAAAAACATATGATATTGGGCGAAAGGTCCGAGGAACTACAACATTAACCCTTGTCCTACTAAACCCATTTTCAGATAAACTAAAAATGTCTTAATTCTTGAACCGTTGGTTGAAATCCTATAAAAGCAACTATCAATTTTTGTTTGTCGTGAAATATAGATTGGGGAAAATGTCTATTGTATCGAGAAATCCAGAAGTTGTCAATTTTTGCAAGTTTGATAACACTCGGTGCTAAAAGTTGTGGTCAAAAGCGAATAATTGGTTCCATGTCTACTAATTAACAAATGTTATTTGAAAGGCATTAAGTTTATCTCACACTACGTTCTTTGCATGTAAAAAACAATGAGGATAAATCTTACTCCACACAAAGAAGATTTCTTTAGTTCAACTTCAAGAATCTTATCTCAAAATTTGTCCAGACTAAATTCTCATTGCTTTTAGTAGACTTCAAAATATGTTTATATATTTCTTTTCTTCTAATATCTTTGTTACTGTTTTGAAACAATATTGATTATAACATTCATAAAGCTGGTTTTCTTTACATAGACGTATGTTTCCTACAATCCGTATCTCGGTCAGTGGAGTGGAATCGAAGGCCAACTACATGGTTCTGATGGACATCGTGCCTGTGGATGACAAACGCTACCGCTACGCTTACCACCGCTCGGCCTGGTTGGTGGCTGGAAAGGCCGACCCTCCTGCTCCTGTAAGACTCTACATGCACCCAGATTCACCATTTACAGGCGAACAGCTCCTCAAGCAAATCATCTCCTTTGAGAAAGTCAAGCTTACAAACAGCTCTGGAAACCAAAATGGACATGTATGTATCAAAATTCAAATGTGAGAAATTTAATTGCTGATGTAACATTGCTATTGGTATTAGTGTAAACATATTAAATTGCTGTTGTTGGGATATAAATCGGTTTACCATCAAGTCATCAGATTATAAGATCGATCTTTAATACAATCGCGGGACACGCAGCTCTTGTGTTAAGCCCAGGCAAACATATTTTAAAATTCATAACATTACATTGGAAATTTTTAAAGTAAAACACATAAAAGACATTACTAAAATACAAACTGTGCCTTAAGATATTTCTGTCTGGATAAATGTACCCAAAATGTATAAATTTCAGGACCAACAGTGTCTTAACAGTGGAAGCTAAGTGAGTCCATAGGTCTTCGATTGCAGGAAATGTAACTTAGTTTTTCTGTGGAGAGAGCTAAGATGCCTCCGATGTCTATGATATTGAATTGGGTTACGTTTGAAATTACTGTACAAATTCTACAAACTAAATGAAGACAAATCAACTGATTTCAAAACCAATTGACTTGTTCCTAACAGATAGTGTTGAACTCAATGCATAAATATCAACCCAGAGTACATGTAATAAAGAAACGCGACCATACCGCTTCTGTAATCAGCCTGAAGTCTGAGGAGATGAAAACGTTCACCTTTCCAGAGACTACGTTCATCGCTGTCACAGCTTATCAGAATCAACTTGTAAGTAATGCACTTGTGCAAAGATTATCAGCTTGATTTGTATTCTTTTAGCATTTAGCAGTAATAATGTCGTTCGATTTCGTTCAGTATTAAGAAATACAGCTGGATTTACATAACATTTGATGAAGACAGCGGTACAATCGTACTCCAAAATCTTCGTTTCACTTTTTTTGGCGTCATTTTTCTATGTATTTATGTGCGAGTCAATTCCAGCCGCGAGCATATCCCCCCATCCCCCACGGGCAAACCCCCGGGTAAACCCCGGGCATTCGAAAAAACTTCTCAAATGCCCGGCCCTGCGGGAAATTTTTGTTGGTCAAATGCCCGGCCCCGCAGTCCATCAGACCAATATTCAAAAATAGTAGTTCTCGTTTTTTAATAAACATAACTGTTTCGCCTCAATAAAACTGCATAAAACAACGGTAACTCAGAGGAAACTGTCCATCCAACCTATCACTTATATCATTATATTAAGTACAATTTCCGCACGGAGTGGAAATGATTTGAGACTTTGCTCCTTGAATGTGCACCGTCGGAAATGACGACAGGATGTTACGAGGCAAGTTTTTTGTTGTTTGCAAATGCCCGGGGGCCCGGGACATTATTAACTGACAAATGCCCGGCCCTGCATTACTCATCTTATATCAAATGCCCGGGGTTTACCCGGAAGGGGAGATGCTCGCGGCTGGAGTTGACTCGCACATTAGAACTTAAGTTTATTTTACCTTCATATCGTTTGAACCCCAGATATCAATGAGTGTGACCCCAATCCGTGTGAGAACTCCGGGCTATGTGTTGACCAAGTTAACGGTTTCAAGTGCGATTGTTGTAGAGGATGGTTTGGAGACACGTGCAGCAAATGTGAGTAATCAGAGTCCGAGTATCATTTAGAATACGCCCCCATGGAATTTTTAGGGGATAGGGGGTGGTTTTGCTAACTCTAACCACCCCCACCCCAAAAAAAATTGCCTCGGGGGCCTATTCTACATAATATCCTAGAAAAACTTGGAACTCTTTAAATTTTGGTTGTTTTCATTCAAGTCCTGGGATTCCTTGAAAAATGTGGGTTTGTTTTCCTAAGGATTTTGAAAAATCCTTGAATTTTGGGTTTTCAGACGTTCAAAATAGCTAGTTGTTGAACTATTTGTTGACTTTATTGATCACGATATCAATTGTTTCGTCTAATGGAACATTTGTAAATATGACCTGTGTGATGCGGGTTATGTTGGCTACACGAAAGGGCATTTAAATTCGCGCGTAGAGAGACACAGGCAAAAGAGCTCGTCTGTTACCAGGCATTGTTTACTGAAATACAGGAACGTCCCCAAGGACTTGCTGAGGTGTTTTAGAAGTGTAAAGTTTGATTTTCAAGTGTATGAAATGTTTTTTAAAAACGACCTTAAACCATTATGAAACATTCAATCAGACTCTATTCGCGCGAAAGCTTTCTTCTAAATTAGAACTCTGCCTCTATTGTTATTCAGATTCTCATCTTAGCTTAACTTTTGAATACTTGAATAATCAATTATCTCAATACCTTGAGAGTGGTGTCAGAATGACGTCCGCTAATTTAACATTTTTCCCCTTGAAAATATAATCAATATTTTATAAGAACCGCAAATCGTTCCTTAGGGAAGAAACTGCTGGTTGATGTTTCCCTTAACTGTGACGTCATTTTCTCAACACACTCGCCGGCTCGAATTTGCAGAAACAACAGAGTCTTTTACTCAATTGATGCAATTGTTTCCGTCTAGAATGTCTAACTGTTCATCCAGCGACGAATACGAGAGTTTGAATTCGTCCAGGAGTTTTGCGAGTTGAGAAAATGACGTCACATGTTATACCATTGCAGCCTGGCCTTGGAAATGTCTCACCAGGCAACGAGAACATGGCGGTTTAATGGCTGACAATTAAGTAGTTGTTTTAAACGTAAAATAACCACACTTTCCTTCAAAAGCTAACGATAAGAATTGGAGAGATTTTCATTTAGGGATCAAACCAGCCAATGCGCAAGGAAGAAAATTTTTGGGAATTTCATCGTAGTGGCACTTTAATGTTAACCATCTTTTGAACAACCCATCCTAGAGGTTTAGTATACTATTATGATGAGCTTCTGCTTCCACTATCGAATGGAATTTTAGCTCCGGATATTAATTAGCCATATTGTCCTGGTAATTAATTTCTAAGAGATTTTGCAGTTTTTCTGATCAATCTGTTAAATGGAAATCGATGTAGGAAAATAGGTATTTGAGTGTTTTAAAGGGAGATAGACTTAAGTTTTTCCGGTATACAGAGACATTGAAAAAGTTTTTGCAGACCTGGAAATTATCTGGAAAAGTCCTAAATTGTTTCACTGTCTAAAGTGGACAAACCCTGAAATTTGTTTTTGTGTTGTAGGGAACCCCGCTGTTAGTGATCCCTGTTCTTGCAAAAATGGTGGAAAGTGTCTTTGTGGAGAAGACAGAACTTTGCGGTTTTGCAAATGTCTTGATGGTTTTAAAGGTAAACAAACTAACATGCTTATGCTTAAAGAATCATGGTCGGTCAGGGTTTTTGGGTATACGGTATACAGGGAATTTTTAAATCGGGTATACGGTATACAGGGGCTTTTGAAATCAGGTATACGGTATACATGGGCTTTTTAAATTGGGTATACGGTATACAGAGGCCTTTTAAATCGGGTATACGGTATATTTCAGCTTAAATGTTATGTGGGGTCATCTCCGCCAAAATCATGTTTCAAATTCTGTTTTGTGCAACTTGTAGGTTGTATTACTTTTTTCTCGAGATATTAATTAGAACATAAATTGAACCTACAGAATACAAATCGGGGAATCAGAACAGAAAATAAACCAACAAATGTGATTCTGTACGCTTTTGTATTTCAGGGTCTAAATGCGAGACAAACATAACAGAGGAGGCTATTCTTCAAGGTAACTGGTTGCTTTTGTGTTTCCATTTTATATCCCAAACAGTTTTGTTATATAATTAACCTGAGACATAGTGTGTTAAAGGTTTATCGTAGAAAGGAATTCTTAGTTTAGTAGGCTCAACTGTTTTATTTGGGGGGAGGGGGCATCAGGGACAGAGTGTTACATAACTTATGGAAGAGCAATTGAAATTGAGGTATAAGATAAAAGGTAGGCCAGCCTTTCATTCTACGTGGCCCCATCCCCCAGTTCCTACGGTTTTGTTTTCGGCAACTGAGAAATGTCATATCGTCTCGTCTTGTATCTAAATTCAATTCACTCAGTTTGCTATACAACTCCGTGACATATAACTAAGCATTCCATTCGATTTTATCTTGATTGCAGCGAAAGCAAATCAGGAAGCATGGAGGAGAAAACAGCAAGAGAAAAAGGAAGAACAAACGAGAAACATCGCTATTGCCGTTGTGTTCGCAGTTTTGGGAATAATAGTTGGGGCTTTTATCACGTGGTATGTGATGAAAAGGAAAAGGCGAAGTGACGTGCCTCCCAAACGAAGTAAGTCATCTTTATAATAATTTAATTACGTGACAAATGTAAGAGGCTCATATTCCGGTTCTAGAATCTTTTCTCGACCTATTTGGACTTTATTCCCAAAGAGGTAGATTAAGGTAAAGATGAGGCACCATTATGCAAATGAGACAGCTGAAGGTGAAGATGAGGCACCATTATGCAGTTACATTACGTATCTATTTTAAACCCGAAGGAAAAGTGATTGCCCCGAGATTTTCTAGTTTTAAAAAATCCCGTCAGAGGAAGAGAGGTGACATGCCTCAGCTGCCAACTGTATCGCTAACAACAAAAAACCCTCAGTTAGAGTATAGGTCATTGATCAGGCAGAAAATTAATTTCAAATGAACATTACTCGCGTGTGTCTTACCTCATGTTCTGTGCTGTTGTAGTGCTCAAAATCGACAGTGTCGAGGATCTTACGGGCCACCATGACAGTAATGGTGCGATGATGTTCGAAAATCCAACATATAGCAAGGAAGGTGATACGGTGAACCTCGGAGGAGATATTGGTCCTCCTAATGAACAGAACAATGATGAAGCTCTGACATTCCACAATCCAACGTACAGTAAAGTCGACATGGTGCACGTCGGGTCTTCCGCTTGACGAAGTAATTTTTCACGAAGAAACAATAAATTGAGACCAGTCGTGTCAAAAACGACAGAACTGATAGACAGAAAATGCAGCTAAAGCTAAGAAATGCAACGAATACATGAAATGGATTCACTGTTTAGGTTAAGCCATTAATTCCATTCCCTTTTTAGTTTTTTTCATGTGTATGATGCAAATTATAGGTAAAGAGACAATTTTTATACCAAGAAATCGAAGAACTTTAAGAACTGTCGGAGTTTGAACGAGTAGTTCACAAGCAGTTCAGTTCCTAAAATTTGAGAGGATTATACGGTCATTTTAACTCATTTAGTTGTTTTTTACTTTAATTTTCTTCGAGTCCAAAATCGAAGATTTGAAGAATTGGGGAAATTGTATTTATGCTTTTAAACTAGTCACCTTCACTTTGGGAATTAATTGTTAATTACACCGGCATCACGAGGTTCCCAGCATTACCTGAATGAAAATACATATTTATCGGAATTTGGCCAACATATTTTTAATAACGTATTTTTGAAAAAAGTTAGGTATAACCCGAGCGTAAATCTTTATGTAATTAATATTTTTTAGTTTTTCTTCAGCCCAATAACAGTAAAACTTTTACGATGCAATTTTGAAACCATTATTTTTTAATGTGAAATTTTTTTTGTCTGCGACTTAGTGCTTAAAAAATGTTGGATTACTGTTCAGGGTAATAATCTATTGTGGCTGTAACACAGGAAAAGTGTACATTGTTTTTACAATTATACCTTTATTGGTTAATATCTTAGAATAGAATTCTTTGAAGAAATATCGCTTTTCATTTGAGTCAGAGTACAATATTCATGTCTTTTACGTTTAAGCGAACTTGCGTTCTAATTCTACAGACTCCATTTTCCGTTGGAGCTACAAAACAATCTATTGAACACTTTAACAGAGCTTTGCAATCTAAACTTCAGCAGGGTTGCCACGGTCCTTGAAAATCCTGGAAAGTCCCGCGGGAATTGGAGAAAAAAATTCCAGGCCCTGGAAAGTCCTTGAAATTGGGTTGTGGTCCCTGAAAATCCTGGAATGAGCAAACAATTTCTTTTTTAATTTCCAAATATAATGAAAATAAGCTGTTTGTTAAAATATTTTGATGTGACAACATTCTAAGACAAAAGCCGCGACTCTGGGAGACCTGATTTTTGTCCAGAAACAAATCTTCTAAAGCTTTTTGATATAGTTTGCGTACTGTTGAACTGATTTTTGAAAAAAATGTGTAAAGCAGTCAAGTTTTATTTGATCGACAAGAGCCTGGATTTGCTTGAAAAAGTCCCGGAAAAGTCCTTGAATTTCACATCCAGTAAATAGTGGCAACCCCGAACTCAGTGTTAGAAAATATTATTCTGTGCTAATGAATAAACTTTTGATTTAAAAATTTAGCAGTTTTATACCAGAAAGGTATTGTATATCAACAAGTAACATCAGAGGGGCCATCGTAAAATCTACTACCTTCCTTTCCTCTTCGTCCATCCCCTTAACACCTATTTTTTAGCTCACATATTAAATAGTGAGATGCTCGAAATATTTCCGTACCGAATATGAACACCAGGGAAAAATTATTGAACTAAACAAGGAAGATCTTACCTTTATGAATTTCGTTGGTCCCTTTTGATGATAGAAGTCTAATATTTAGAACCTAGTTCTGTCACACATGTTGTTTTATTTGAACATATAAAGTTCCCGTTATGAGCCAATAAATTGACATACCTCAAACACTATTACATTTCAAAGAGATGACTCCTCAGCATAAAATGCACTTGAGGACATATCAAAAGTTACGTTTCTATCTAAAAAGTATTCTAAATTGATCAGTCTATCAATACACGCTTTTTTTAAGAACCAGTAAATTTTGCCGAGCCTCATTGTTCTTAATATTTTGGCGATTTCAGCCTCAATTTGTTCTTAATTTGTTCTTATTTCTGTGAGCGGTTTTTATTGAAGAAAAAACAAA
>JAOCNB020223971.1:0-16654 GCA_026546465.2 Palythoa caribaeorum
TTAATTGCACGAATTAAGGAAAAATTCATTGTTAGTTAGCCAATCAGAATCGAGTATTTTATGTGGGTATGATATTAATTTCGATATTCGACGAGTTGTTCCAGCGATACTTCACGACTTTCCGAGACTGGAATTGCCGCACTATTCCAAGTTTTTCAGAACCATATGACTGGTCATTGCACGAGGGCTCGCACTCTTTGACCTGGATCAAGATTCCATCATGTTGTGGGGCAGTTCTTCTCCATCAGCCAGTCGAGGGCTTTGGCTACAGCATTTGGGAAGTGATCGGCAACCATCGTAGATGCAATCACAATCTTCCCGTAGTCTTTTCTGTTGGCCCATAATGCCTTGTAATGTGACGTGGAAAACCTGGAACTGAAGTGACAGCAATTTTAGTTTGTTTTTAGGTTGAGTAGGGTGGCGTGGTCGGCGCAGTGGTAAGATCTCTGTCTACCGGCCTGAAGGTCCCGAGTTCAAACCCAGTTCTGCCAAGCATTGAACATTTGTGAGCTTTTTCGCCAAAGTTGACTTAGATTTCCAACCTTATGAGGTCGGTAAAATGAGTCTGGCGTCTTCACATACTTCTTTACCTATGTTACTATAGAGAACGGCGGAGTGGTTGGTGCAGTGGTAAGATCTCTGCCTTCTAACCACAAGGTCCAGGGTTCAAACCCCGGCTCAACCGAGTGTTGAACATTTCTAAGACCTTCTTTCCGCCAAAGTTGACTCAGCTTTCCATCCTCCCGAGGTCAGTAAAATGAGTACAAGCTTCTGCTGGGGGCTAACCCGTGATGGATTAGTGTCTCGTCCAGGGGGAGTCAATGACTCTCATCCGCTTAGCACTACAGAAACCGGAGATAAGCACTGGCTCCAATGGGAAGGACGGAAAGCTGAGTCAACACTCGGCTAAGCCGGGTTTAAACCCACTAAAGACCTTGCGGTTAGAAGGTAGAAATCGTATCACTGCGCCAACCGTGCCGCCTTCGCTGAGAGAGAGAGAGAGAGAGAGAGAGACAGACAGACAGACATACAGACAGAAACTTAAGTTGAGCCTGGAAACCATTTATGAAGAGAAGGGATGAACCCACGTGTCCTTTAGAAGATCAAGGGCTCCAGAGGAAATATTAATGTTTTTGATAACTCCTAGAGTCCTCCCATGACTATGCAAATGCATTAAAGACTATCACATTTGTTACAGACTCAAACCGTTCTAAGCTCGATGTTCCTTACATTTTTGGAAGCTCGTTGATTTGCAAGATTCGTCCAGATGGGTAAAGTTGCTCGACCCCAGTTGAGGGGCGAGGGGCGGGGCAAGTACTTTCCACAGACCCATCATACGAATCGTGGGGTTCTCCATTGAGCATACTCCGTTCTCCATCTGAAAAAGGAGTTGACACACCATATCAGCCTTTACGATTTCAGCAAGGTAAAACAGGTGCTAATCTTATACAATAGTCTTATTGCAGGGTTACAATAGACATCGCGGCAGCCATGATGGTTGAACTTCAATCAAACATTACTCATTAGCGTCTACTGTTCGTCAACTAACATGGCTGATTCTATTATGTTTTGATTGAAACCCTGAAATAAAGGACAAAGGCAACCACCAAGTTCTACTACGTCATCATTGACAATATCATCGTCACCAAGGCAACCATCAAGTGCTATTATGTCATCATCAGCAATAACATCGTCATCACGACTGCTATCACTAAAAAGCCGATTTATCATCATCACCATCACCATCATCTACATCATCACCATTATCATTTACATCATCATCACCATCGTCATCATTTATCAACATGGCCACGACTGCTATCACTGGAAAGTCTATTTATCACCATCAAAAATATTTTAAAATTGCTGAAATTAACCCTCCCAAAGTGTTAATGAAACAGAAATATCTAATTAAAACCCTTGATAATGAAGTCACGATCCTAGTGTTGATCTTTATTTATAGTACTTTTTCAAAATCTTTACAACTTAAAATATTTTACCCATATTTTATCATTATCAATATTATTATTACCAATATTTGCCTTTTAAACTTATTACTTAGATTACATCTGTAAAGTATTACAAAACCAACAAGGAATTCCATGATCAGTGCAAAACTTGTAGGTAACAAAACTTCGTGTCATTGACTAATGCGCTTAAAATCACTCTTTATTAACAATACTTTCAAAACGGTTTTTGCAATTTTGCCATCACCATTTGTAATATGATACAAAATTGCACTCCACGTGGCCCTGTTATTATTATTAATATCACGATTGCCCCCAACAACATTACAATACCAACCGATAATCACCGGTTACCTGGGCTTTTTACCTGAAAGTAATGGTTGCGTGAGATTAGTTTCCAAGGCTGAATCAAATTCATCATTAACACAGTAACCGTAATAATGGCGATCCTGACCTGCAGAGTCTCCTTGGCCAAGACAGAAACACAGAGCTCGCCAACAACCTGTCATCAGAATTCGATACTGCAAGAATAGAAAGGAAAGAATGAACACTGAGTACACTACTCGCCTAGTTCGTTCAAAAAATCACAATCACCTTTGAGGACTTACAAGGATTTTTCAAGGACTCTTAAAGGATCATCCCTCCAATCCATACAAAGCTCTCTTATTTTAGCGATTTTTAAAAGTGTACCATGAATTTGCGTTTAAACCAATGACTCTCAGATTTGGTAAACTTAACTGTTTGGCTGCTTTTTCAGATGGCAGGCCTCATTTTTCAATTCAATCAATTTTAAATATTTCTACCCAGTCCCCTGCTCGTTAAAAACATGGCTAATTCAAGGACATTTCAAGGACAAATGTAACAACAACAACAACAATTTATTTGACCCATAATTATAAATATAAAATGTTAAAAAAGTAAGTTAATAAACTGCGTACGGTGTGGTGTGACCAAAAAATACCATAAGGGCTTGACTATTAATGCGTAAGTAAGAAACGGATAAATAGGTGCATAGTATAAACCAATAAGGGTATCAGTGTTAACATAATATCTTATTTCAGAGATTAGTCCAATATTCATTTTTATTTTTGTCAAAATATGTGCAATTTGAAATTTTCAACTTGGATGAGTATCGAGCATCACTCCGAGATAATGAATATAACTTTCCTCCTTTAGAAATTTATTATTTATAGACAGACTTATGGTGTAATTCTTTTTCTTTTGGCGAGGATGCGAGAATGAAAAATGACAAAGTTTATGTTTCAACATGAGTTAAATCAGCATTTATAACAGATTCCGCTAGGGCGAGACTTTTTCCAGCATAAAAAAGATTTGAATCATCAGCAAAAAGATGAAAATCCAACTTAGTTGAGCACAGTCGAAAATCATTAATGTAAACTAGAAACAATAAGAGGCCAAGAACTGACCCTTGTGGCACAACAAAGGAAATTTCCAAATAATCTGAGCAAGTATTTTCAATAGAGACAAATTGATATCTGTTTGTAAATAAGATGAGAACCAGTCGTTTGCTACGTATACAATAATGCTCTAATTTTTCTAAAAAATGGAATGATTTAGTGTCAAAGGCCTTACCTAGATCAAGGAAAATACTACATGATAACTGGCCCGGTTCAACTGCAGATTGTATTTTATCAATTATGCAAAGGATAGCATGATCAGTAGAATGGCTAGATCTGAACCCAAATTGTTTATTAAAGAGAATGTTATGCTTGTTAATGTACTTAAGGTTTCTGAACAGGTTGATATGTGAAAAAAATCTAAAAATTGTAAAAGCAAATTATGTTGTTTTATTGAGAATACTCTTTTGAATAATTTTTTTCAATAGCTAACTTCGTTCGCGAGTAAATGCAAAATTATTTTTTTTTTACCGGCAGTCGCGGGAAGCTTACGCGGTTCATTGTTCAAACGCTGTTTTCTTGGTTCCAGTTCTTACACAAATGAGGGTTGTAAAAGATATCAATTTCAATTTTTGTTATTTTGCCACGAAATTTGGAAAAAACTATAGAGAAATACTTAAAGAACAAAACCGTGTCGGCGAATTTGAAAAGAAGTTCGACTTCTGCGAACCTCAGCTAAAAATATTTGTAACTTTCTAGAAACAAATATAAAAAATGATCGGCTTTCACAAGCAAAAATCGCCAATGCGGTTTTGATCGGCACACTTTGATGAAGTTAAAAAGGTGACAAACGCTAGGGGAAGTTAAGATCTGAGCTACTCAGTATTGACTTCATAAAGGAAAAAATGAATCGAAAGTAGAGCGTCATGTAGTTCTTCCTAACGATAACAGATATATCAATATAATCTGAATGTTCGTTTAGAGAATTTTATAAGCTTTCCAGTGATATATAGGTTTATGGGTCTGTAATATATATCAAGCGAGATATCGTATGAAAACTAGAAACATCGCTCAAGGTGTTCAGTAACCTTAATTAAGCATTTATACATTAGTTTTTAAAGGATTCTGTTGAAGATTGACAAAAGGTATACCAAAATTTTGTTAGATTCAAGGACACGTGAGCTGAGATTTGTCGATCTCAATCTGACTCCAAGATTTTGTGCTTGGGTACTTTGGTTTTCCTTCATCAGCAATAATTGACTCCCAGCTGATGAAATCGGCCCTGGTGATGTGCACTGAGTTCATGTATGGATCGTGTTCTGGGGTCGAGCACCCAGACAGCAGCACAGTTCCTTTGGTCCAACCTTGTTGAGCTGTGCACCGAGTTCATGTATGGATCGTGTTCTGGGGTCGAGCACCCAGACAGCAGCACAGTTCCTTTGGTCCAACCTCGTTGAGCTGTGCACTGAGTTTATGTATGGATCGTGTTCTGGGGTCGAGCACCTAGACAGCAGCACAGTTCCTTTGGTCCGACCTCGTTGAGCTGTGCACTGAGTTCATGTATGGATCGTGTTCTGGGGTCGAGCACCTAGACAGCAGCACAGTTCCTTTGGTCCAACCTCGTTGAGCTGTGTCCTCGGCAATTCAGCCTCTGGCTGTGAGAAAGGGCGATTAGCAAGCCCCCCTTTACCTTCACCTTTCAGATAAACTAAGAATGTCTCAACTCTTGAACAACTAAATGATATGTTAAAAGTGACCATTTATTACCTTTGCCAAAAAACGTAGATTCATAAAATCTTTATTGCATCAAGAAGTTCAGAAGTTGGCAATTTTTCCAAGTTTGAAAACAATCAGATTTTTGAAAACTTGGCAGGAAATGCGTTAATACGTTAACAAAGACAGCCAAGCGGAAAGCTGAGAAATCATGGATCAATAGTGTACCTTTGGCAAGGAGCATCTTCTGATAGCTGAAGAGAGGTCCTGACGTAATTCATTAAGACTGGCAACACTCATCCTGGGGAACAAAAAGAAATCTTAACTATTTCATCCCCATGCAATTTATCAACATCTTACTTCTCCTTACATAACTCAAACAAAGCAATATAAATGGTAATGAGAAATAAGGAGTTGATCAAGTGGAATAATCTGTAGAAGTTAAAAAGCAAAATTCTCTCAAATTGCTAATATGGAAAGTATAGGGCTAGGTTGAGAGAATTTAACAATACATCATTTGTCATGCTTGGGGCTTAAAGTGTTAACTACCTTGGCAGCATGATTGCACGGAATTCTGGGTAGGTTTTTTTTGGCGTGTTCTTATTACAACTGCTATGCATTTAAAAGTATGCATTCAACCCTTGTACGGGATTATGTGTGTAGATTAGGGGGGAAGAGATGATTTTCAACTCATTAACTGCCTACAATTCAGTTTTTCCTTGTCAATTAAATCCAAATGTTGAAGAGTGTTGGATGCTAAAGGCCTACAGATTAACACTGACGAGTGCTATTTCATATACAATTTTTGAGGAAGGGGAGCGGGAGGAGCTTGCTCGCAGTCCTAACCAAAAATTCCTGAGAACTGGCCTGTAGATTATGAAAGAAAAGGCATTCCGGCTTCATTTATTGTGATTTATAAGAGTATAATTTTAGTCTTATAAAAAGATCACACAAATGTTCAACAGTTGACTGTGAGCTGGGATTTGAACCTGGGATCCTGCGGCTGCAAGTCAGAGATCTTACCAGTGCGCCAACCATGATTAAGGTTACCATATACCTTCAGGGGTATTTCGCATCAAAACCATACAGTGAGTCTGTTTTAAATCATAGATACCTAAACCCATATATCAAATTAAAAGTATTAGAGCTGGCTTGCAAATTAAACTAAAAAAATCTAAAAATTAATTTTAATTCAAACACGTTTTTTAGTACAGTTCGAAAGTCAGCTCTACAAGCTTTAATTTGGTGCGTCGGTTTAGGTACCTACCGTTTAAAACATATGCACTTTATCGTTTTGACGCAAAACACCCCTGAATGTATACCGTAACCTGAATTTAAATCCTTTCATTACGACAAATAGTCCACTCACCTAGGAATCATGTCTTTCCCCAGAACAACTGAAACAGTAAAATCCTCCGCATAAATGGCTGCTGATTCACTGTACAAACAGATACACAAAGTTTGATTAAGAGTAGAGTTACTTGGTGCCTGAGCACTAACGAAATCTCTGCTCTTTTATAGAACTTTAACATAAAGAACAGCCTAAACCGTGTTCCGTACAGGAATAAACAGCAATTTTAAAATAAAACCACTTCAAAAGTTTAAAGGGAGACGGAATTGGAGCTACAAGTATATATCCATTTATGAGCCTATGTTATTGTGGCCCATTGGAGCCAATGCTTATACCCGGTTTCTGTAACGTCAAGCGGATGATGAGAGTCACTGACTCCCCTGGATGGGACACTATTCCATCACAGGTTTGCCCCAAGTAGAGGTGAGTACTCATTTTACCAACCTCGTAAGGATGAATGCTGAGTCAACTTTGGCGGAAAAGAAGGTAACACAAATGTACAACTCCCAGCCAAGCCAGGGTTTGAACCCACGACCTTATGGTTGGAAGGCAGAAATTTGATTTCCACCAACCACACCACTAATTGTGAAGGACTAAAAGGCCCCAGGGCCAATTGCCCATTTCCTTGAAAATTAATGGGCCATTTTTGAAATGTATGGGCCATTGCCAAAATTTAATGTAACAAAAGAATTTAAAACACACTGTTTCTATTTGATTTATAAATAGTGTAGATCTGTATGGTTTCAAAAAAGATTAGTAAAGATCATATGTTTACTTTGCTTTGTATGTTGCTTAAAACAAAAGGAGAGACGAAAAAATGAAATGAAAATTTCCAGTTAGTACGAGTTTTTTCTTATAAACCATCTGTCATAAAAGGAAAACAGAATTAAAAACTCTTCTATTAACGTACCCCATCTTGCAAGCGCACTTAACAGAAATATAACATTATTGCAAAACTTATCACAAACAAACTTTTTCGCTGTTGGCATCGTTTGAAGGATCGTGAAAATCACACGATCTACGATCCACAAATCTAATTTACATAAAAACGATCCAAAAACACGATCTGCTAGTGGAATAAATTATGACGGGAATGTATACCAGTTCTGTGCGAATGGCCTGGGGCATGGGGGCATTCTAGACCAACTTAAAGGACTTTTGATGGTGCACGACCTTCCCAACACTTGTATAAGCATTCATAAAACCTATGGTCGAATAACATCAATTTTCATATGAAACAGCATATAGTTTTACCTGAGTACGCCAGGGTTGGAGTAGGCAAAACACTGAAGTTCAGGATAGGAGGGTTTGAGAAGAACGCTGAGCAAGGAGGCTGTACCAGCTCCTAGCGAGTGGCCAACAATTACCAACTTATAGTCCTAGAAGTAAAAGTACAATAGAAGATAAATGCAATAGTATGTGCACTTTAATTGGCTGATATTCAATTTTCTTGTCTGAAACACATAATGATACATTTTTATTTTTTGTTAAGCTTTATTACCAAAGGGAATGGGTCACTGCAACAATTGAACCCAATTACTGCAGGCTTTATTTTGTTGACTTTTCTGAGGGAGGAAAACCGGACTACCTAGAAATAATCCCTCAGAGTCAGATTAAAAGCCAAAGTGGCCCACTGGAGCCGGTGCTTATCTCCAGTTTCTGTAGTGTTGAACGGATGAGAGTGGTTGACTCCCCCTGGATGGGAAACTAATCCGTTGCAGTTTAGCCCCCAGAAGAAGCTGGTGCTCATTTTACCCACCTCGGTAGGATGGAAAGCTGAATCAACTGTGGCTGAAAAGAAGGTCACACAAATATGCTCAGCTGAGCCGGGAGTTGAATCCGCGAACTTAAGGTAAGAAGGCAGAGATCTTACTGCTGTGCCAACCACGCAGCCATTTGAGAGTCAAATTGAGACTGACAAATTTCAGTGCACATGCTAAGTCCAGGAATGGATTCCGGGTCATGGAGATGGAAGGTGCGACAGATGACCAATACACCAACCTGCCTCCCCCATGATGTCAAACAGCTTGACAAAATTGAATAAATTCGGTTCTGTGTCATTTTCTCTCAATACTTTTCCTGTGTCCTCTTATATCATAGCGTTTTCTAATATTGTCTAGAAACATGCTTGACATTTACTGTGAAAGATTTGTACCATGATTATAAGCAATGACATTAATTATATGATCTTCACGGTTGTGAACCCGATTTGAGTAATTGCAAAAACGAGGCCTGCATTTCAGGCTTCAACGAAATTCGAACCAGTGACCTCTGGGATACTGGTGCAGTGCTTTAGCAACTTAACTATGAAGCCACATCTGTTGGTTGCAAGTCAATTCTAGTAGGTCCATCTAAGCCACTTGTAGCTGAACAACACAGTCTCAAATCTTATTGAAGCCTAAATTTTTTAAGACTTCTCTTTTGTAATTACTTAAACTTTGTTTATAACCGCAAAGATGCTATTATAACGTCATGTGTGACATTGTTTGAACTGTTTTTTTTTTCAAACATAGTGTCAATTTATTCAAGAGTTATCAATACCAAACGTGACCGAATGTGACGAAACGTGACCGAATGTGACGAAACCTGACCGAATGTGACAAAACATGCCCAAATGTAGCCAAACATGACTAAGAGTGACTAAATGTTACCAACGTGACAAATGGCTGAATTACTTACAAAAGTAACTCTTTACTTACTGGAGTGTCTGCACATGCTCTTTCCAAGATGTTATTCTCTTCAAGAGATTGTTTGACATACTCAGCAGCTTTGAGGATACCCTGTAAACGTTAATAACTCATGAAAATTGGTGAACTGCAGGTCAATATACCCTGCAAAGTAGTCTCACACCTGTTCACCCAACCGATGTCTGATGGATGAATGAGTGTATTGGTGGACCCTTTGGGCCCAGCTGTTCACCCAATGGTAAAGGGTAAAGGGATGTCTGATGGACGAATGAGTGTATTGCCAGTATTGGTGGACCCTCTGGGCCCAGCTGTTCAGCCAATGGATGTCTGATGGATGAATGAGTGTATTGGTGGACCCTCTGGGCCCAGCTGTTCACCCAATGGATGTCTGATGATGGACGAATGAGTGTATTGGTGGACCCTCTGGGCCTAGCTGTTCACACAATGGATGTCTCATGTCATATCGTAAGTCAGCCCCATGGCTGCAAGTTTTTATTGACAATAATGTATCTATTTATTTAACTTTCCCTTTTTTCGTTTTTCTTGGAAAGCACCCACAAGTTATGCAATAAGTGCAAAATCTCTAAATTAGGGGAAATTGTCTAAGAAATGCAGGAGAGCTGAAGATGATGCTAAAAAAAGGCCCCCATATAATACATATGAAAGATTAAATCTTTAGATAGATGCTATAATGTGAAACAGTTCTGTCACCTCAACTGATTACAAAATCTATTCAAACTACAAATTGTTTTAAAAAACCATCATGAAGATTTAGAATACCTTGTGTGCTTTTACATTTCCAACTCCTTCAATTTCCATGTCTGTATCAGATGCTGTCATGTCTGTGAGAGCATCCTGAGTGTAGAATACATGTCAGTTAGGTTTAATGTGATACAAGTAGATATACCTGTCCACACGTATGACAAATACATGTTCTGCCAGCCAATCAAAATTCAAAGTTTTGATAATCAAACTTCAAAGTTTACCCAAACATGTGGAATATTTTGACACCAGTTACGCAAAAAATAATCGTAGCTGATTTATCGTATTTTCCTTAATTCCCCAAAGTATTGTAAAAGATCACGGTCGATATCAGACAGAAATTCCTCTATCAATTTCCTATCATCCATCATTCAAATTGCAAAACACAAAATTCACGTACGCTTTGCTTCCCGAGAGCAAAGTGGTGCCAAAGCATTCCAGAAATGTTCAGGTAAACTTTGAAGTCTGATTGCCAAAACTTTAAGATTTAATTGGCCGGTAGAACATGTTTTTGTCATGCGTTTGGACAGGTAGTTGCAAGCAGTGGTATGAAACCCTGCCAGGCAACTAAGAGCTCCCGAAAATCGAGAGGTAAAAGACATTATTTGGTAATCAAACAGATGCAATGATTACCTCATAGAGAAGCGACTTTATTAGATATTGAAAAAAACGAAGGTTTCAGTTTGTCTATCACATAGAAATGTGAATCCCAAGAAAGCAGGAGAGTAACACTGTGCATCGAACACTTGCAGATTAAATTATTTATTTTAGGTGGACACTGATACAGTATTCAAACTTTTCAGTTCCATGCAGTTTTATCACCATGTCACTTCCCCTTACATAACTCATGTACAAAACCATTCATTTAGTAATGAGAAACAAGAAATTGATCAGATAAAAAACTTTTGCTGTGGAAGATTAACAGTGAAATTTGCCAAAACTGATTCTATGAATATATAGAACGAGACATAAACAAAAAATAAAACGGTTGTGAGAAAACTTTGTACAAACTATGAAAAATTATTAATTTTTGACATTTTGAGCTATTTTTTAAGAGAAAAAACTTCTGCCATGCCTAACAGGAATTGAACTAAAGACCCGTGGACCATTCACTGAACCTACAACTATTCATTTCCAGTTAGGAAATCAGAAAATTTTTGTTCTGAGAAACAAAAGCTTGAGATCTCAAAATATTTTTTTTCATTGTCAATTCCAAGCTGCAAATTTATATATCTAGGAACTAAATACTTCAACCTAAAAACACATAACGACATATGATAAAAAGCCTTTAACTTACCTTTAGCGAAAGTGATCCACGAATTGAAACAACAATAGCCTTTTTTTCATGATCACATGCCACAAAAAAGGGGACTTGATATAACTGTAGGAAATAAAAACTGTTTTTTATTTCATTAAATAATTAATGGTTCGTCTATAGTTACCTGCAAAATATATTTTACCGGTAATAAAAGGAGTAAAACAAAAAGTAGAACATGTCTTTTCCATTACTCGAGTTTCATGCAGTTGTGATCTTCAGACAGAGTTACTGCGATGGAAAACATTTATGCATATTAAGACTATTAAACAGAAAAATGAAAAAAAAAAAACTGTAAATCTATTGTGTTCAAAAAGCTACTGTGTTAGTTTGTGAGGTTGTGGTACAACTCCTCCTTACTGCCTGATAATTACCTCATTGTGAAAGCTGATGTAAACAATGTGACTCTCGTCTAAGTGTGTCTGGAGCCTGAGAGCTGCCGTGTTGCACTGGCAACAGTTGTCTTTTTGGATGTGAGGCAAGTGGGGATGGCAACATCCAGTGCAGCATCTACAGAGAAACATGTTGTACAAGTTTGAGTCAAGTAATGAAACTTATTGATTTACAAAGTAACAAAGTTATCAACAAAACAAACTGAACATGGCTAGATACGCTAGTTGATCCTACTGGCTTTTGAAATCATATTTACTGTATTTGCTCATGTATAAGTCGAGGTTTTAACCCTTTGAGCCCCAAGCACGACAAATGACCTGTTGGTAAATTCTCCCAACCCAGCTCCATACTTTCTATATAAACTGTTTGGGAGAATTTGGCTTTTCAACTTCCACAGCTTATTCACTTTGATCAATTCCTTATTTCTCTTTAACAGTTGTATTATTTTGTTTGAGTTATGTAAGGAGAAGTTAGATATTGATAAATTACCTGAGGCTGAAAGGGTTAAGGAAACGAGTCTCAGTATGGGAAATAGAACATCACTTTACCTTGCCCCGAGTACGCACCGAGAGATTCAAACATATTTTCATTAAGATGTGCCTATTTCAATTTGCCTGAATGAATTTGTAGAGATTTGTAAATTGTAATGCTAGAATAGCAAGTGAGTTAACTTGACTTTAAACTTTTGTATTGATCCGGGGATATAAAAAAGGCCACACAATCTAATTAGAATAGCTAGCAAGCTAAGCTAAATCCTTTTACGAGCCAAAGTGGCCTATTGGAGCCGGTGATTATCTCCAGTTTCTGTAGTGTTAGCAGAGAGAGTCGTTGACTCCCCCTGGACGGGACACTAATCCATTGCAAGTTAGCCCCCAGCAGAAGCTGGTACTCATTTAACCAATCTCGTAACCCTTTAAGCACCAAACACGACAAATGACGTGTTAGTAAATTCTCCCAACTGAGCTCAATAGTTTCTATATAAGCAGTTTGGGAGAATTTTGCTGAAAGGTCACACAGGGCAGAAGTTTAAGCACAGGCATCCCGCTACTAGGGGTCATAGTTGTTACCAAGTGAACCAAGCTAGCTCGTATGTACAATCTAAGTTCATCAATGATTAACTTGCATACACGCTTTTTTTTACAAGAACAACTTTATCAGAACAACGAGGCTCAAATATGCCAAAATTTAAGAACAATTTAAGAACAAGCTCAGGCTGAGGCTTGATAACTAGAAAAGTTTTTGTGGTAGAAAATTGACTTAAACGTAGAGATATAGCATAAAACATAAAAAGATTCACTGTAAAGACTGCTCAACAAAATGAAGGTAGTTCGCACCTAAATTCAGCCGTACAATACGTGTGTGGCGCAAGGCGTTTCATTTTCCAACACTTTGTTTTATATTTTTGTTTTTTCTTCATTAAAAACTGCTCACGGAAATAAGAACAAATTAAGAATAAATTGAGGCTGAAATCGCCAAAAAATTAAGAACAATGAGCCTCGACTAAATTTACTGGTTCTTATAAAAAAAAGCGTGTACTGTATACTTTAGTTTAACTTTATTACATTTCATGCAATCACCAACAACGGTTTACAAATACAGATTAATAAAAGATTAATTGAAAACTGACCTTGCAGTACGTCTTAGTAACTCTTGATTGCACATTATTTGTCGTTGAGCTGAATGCTCTGGAATAAAACGAGAGCATACATCATTTGGATAAACTATCTTGTATCTATAGAGAGGATATTACACGGTGGCGCGAACATATGAAGTTTATCTTCGAGTGGAAAAAATATTTCACGATTGAGTGCAGCGAACGAGTAAAATCTTTTTTCCACGAGAAGATAACTTCATATGTTCAAGCCAACGTGTAATTTTCTTTTTTTTACATGGATATGAGTGTTTCGAAAATTTTAAAAAAACAACTAAACGAAAATGATCTCCAATAGTGCCTTTATTTTGTTGTCAGCGATATCCTCACTAGTGACGATATGGAAAATATGTCACTCGTATCCCGGATCAGAGTTCTCCCCACAGTGCGGTACCGCAGCGCTGTGCCGCTCTGCTCTTATTCAAGCGCCGCTCTGGTCTTTTTTGCCTACAAAAATATAAAAAAAATGGAAAACTAAACAGTTCTATTTAAAAAGTCCCATGAAAAAAGGTCGAAACAACACGACTTTCCTTCGGCCGATCGCAAATTTTTGGTATACTCTGCTAAAACCTTCATGCAAGTGATCACAACAGTTAAACTTTTCTTCCTGGGGAGAACCTTGCGGATGTAGTTTCATATGAAATCTACGGCGTATTTTCCAGTAAAACACTCATATCTATGTAAAATATATACTTCATTTCAGTTGTGCAGTTAAAATACAGATGTAAATACTTAAAATGAAACTAAAACAATCAATAAAAAGGTAAAACACAACTATGGAGAGCACAAAAGGGTGAAACAATAAACTAGGTGGACTCCCAACAATACAAAAATATGTACAATAAAAAATAACCTACCCCCACCCCCATTGCGTCCCGCCTCCTCCCTTGCCCACTAACCCCCATTCAATCAATCAATTAATCAATCTTTATTATTTCAACACGGTCAAACATCAGGTAAATATAAATATCTAATCTACAACCTCCTCAACTCTTAGAATGTATTTTCCTGCATTCTAGAGCAAGAATTAAGGTATTTTGACTGAACAAAAACATCTTTAAATTCTGCTTTTTCTCGTCACAATTCATTGCAAACACTTGCAACTTTTAGCATAAAAACCCGCCAGTACAAAGGAATATTTTCTAAGCTCTGACTTCATAAAGGTAACCTTCAGTTCGATACAGTTTTTCCTACAAATAGGTGTCAATTTAAAGTAGAATAGCCGGCAAAGTTCACCGTTCGCCGGTGTTTGCTGATACCCTGCATCACTGTCATCATCATCATGATCACCGCCATCATCATCATCACTGCCATCATCACCACCATCATCATCATCACCGCCATCATCATCATCATCATCACCGCCATCATCATCATCATCATCACCGCCATTATCATCATCATCACCGCCATCATCATCATCACCGCCATCATCATCATCATCACCGCCATCATCATCATCATCACCGCCATCATCACCATCATCATCATCATCACTGCCATCATCTCAATCTTTACCATAATCATCACACACGTTCTTTCATTTTATAAGAAACACACTTTTTGCTTCAGGATTCTTTGTCAGATCAGGTTGCAATTTACCATTTCTTATAGTGATATCTCCTTGTTTCTTTCAGAGACACAGTTCACAAGAGAGCCGTGGATGCCGTCTGCACGACATACAAGAAACTATACGATTCTATCGTCGATCCGAAAAACAAATATTCTGATACAAATAATTTAGTTCCCAGGACACCCGATCAAGTGACGTCATTGTTGACGTAACATCTGTTTCAGATGACCTTTTTTATGATTCTTCTGTCTGGCAATCGTAATCGGTTGTTTAGGGAAATAATCAAATTAAATAAACTGTGCACGGGTATGCCCGTTAATAACAAAGCAATTAAAAGGGAATCTATCAGCGGTTTGAGGAAGAATTGGACAAAAATCTAGGACCAAGTTTATTTGCATTATGTCCCACACTTCTTTGCGCCTGTGTTCAATACACTATTATAAGAGATCGTTTGTTTGCTACTACAAAAACTAGTAAAAGACTGGGTTCTAAAATGACCGTGTAAGCCTGGGTAGCCTGTTTGGGTAGACAGAATTGCTTTACCCAGTGAATTTTTTTAATCAGTTTATAGGTTTGGACATTCTACGGTGGCCCAAATAGGACATAAGTTCAAATCATGAAAGTATTTATGAATTTTGAAATTGTCGTAAATTACTTGCGAAATATGGTAAAATTAAATCACCAGGAATTTTGCTTTTGTTTATACGACGTCTGTAAACATGGACCTTTTTTCCTGACTCCCAGCGGAAACTGTTTTTGGTGTAATTACAGGAAATGAGTTAGGATCTAAACCTTAAAGAAAGTGTATCGTGATACATGTATAACGGAAACTACTAAGGATTAGGATTTTTGTCCACTTAACACTAAAATTACTTGATGTCTCAATGGTTCCCTCTTAAGGAATCTATTTTAAACTTGTTATAAAATGGGATGCTGCGTCGGTGTTTCTATAGAAACAGTTTGATAATTTTTAACACCGTGAATTATAGAAGAAAACTGACGTTTCGGACTGTCGTCGGAGGACTACAATCCGAAACGTCAATTTTCTTCAATAATTCGCGGTGTTTAACTTAAAAAATCATCAAACTTGTTATGGTAACTTGTGCTGCTTCAAAATCTTATTCCCAAAAACCTCAGTCTTGTTTTATTTAAACAATATTCAGTCTATATATGTATTCATCTTCAGGAAGAGGGCTCTTCTGTAGGGCTTTCAAAAAGATTTGAATTTAAAGTCGGCAAAATAAAAGTAGGGGTTTGGTATCTTGTGATATTCCTGCTTTGTCCTCAAAATTTTACCACTCATAATTTATACAATTTCTCAAGTATAGTTGAATATGGCTTTAATGCATGGCAATCAGTCTCTCAAGCGGAGAGAGAACATAATGTGGCGTGGATCATGTCATTGGAATTATTGTATTTATTGCGGAAAGTGATTGACAATAAGGGAATAAGCAATATCTAATCATTGCAAGTGTTGTAGTATGGAAATAACCTTTCTGCAGTTCAGACAACCAAGATTGCGTTTAACTGAAATCGGAGCAGTTTATGGTTAAACGTCGGCAATGGTGGCTTTTAGCCAAGGCATGAAATGTTCTTTGAGATTATTGTTTTAATTATAGAGATTTAGCTTTCATCTTAGATCTTTGCTTTTGAAGCAACGCGAATTGATTTGCAAACCGGTTCAAAATATTTTTCAAGTATAGTAGAACCCAGGCTTCTCTTGGTCGAGTTCAAACGAGAAGGGCCTTGGGAACAACAACAACAACAACGATTTTTTATTCACCCTGAATTTACAAAATATACAGTTCTGATTGGTTGAAAATTGATAGGTGCTGGTTGGCTGGAATAACCATAAGGGCTAAACAAGCCAGCCAACCAGTAGAC
>JAOCNB020224523.1:0-16647 GCA_026546465.2 Palythoa caribaeorum
GCATGAGCTGCTTTATGTGGTGCAGTTCTCAATTGACTGCGTCACATTTTAAGTTGACAGCGTAAGCTACTCTGAATGTGGATTTCATTTTTTTGTCGTGAGGTTTCGTTCTTCTGCGCTGAAGTCCAGTGAGGCGGGCGTATCTGTATGGTGTGTGCAAATTTTTCGGAGTTGGCAATATTCAACATTCTTTAACCCGCTCTTCCTTAAGAGATGGGTTAAAGTGTTGCACACATGATGCAGCCCATCGAACTGTAGTTAAACACTGAGTTCTACGGTTTTATTGTTAAGTAACACTGAGTTTTCTTAGCCCGCAATGGTTAAGAACATTCTGAAAGGAGTAGGAGACTGGAACTGACCGACTGGACCAGTTAATATATCATAACAACAACAACAACAACAACAAATAAATTAATTAATTAATTAATTAATTAATTAATAATAATGTTAATAATAAAGATATATAATGTAATACAATACAATATAATGTAATGTAATACAATATGATAATGACAATGCTTTAACTAACAATATTTCCTGATCAATGATAAAATAATACGGTTCTTTTACCTGTTCATTTCTAAAACTACAATACAAAGTTATTTGTACAAAACAGTGATGAGGATTTTCCTTGCTCTAAATAACTCTAAATTGCCCCGAATACCCGCTATTTGAGCCTATCTTTTTAGGACTTTCAGGAGTGTATAAAAAGTCGCGTTTAACAGTTGAAGAATTATTCACGGCTAACGGTTACTTTTTTCGCATTTTCACGACTAACGGTTAAATTTTTTTGGCAATTCACGGCTCACGGTTAACCCCATTGAGACCCTCTTGTTCACTGAACTTGTTGAAGTAGACGGGTTTTCAAGGAAATATCAGGCTGAGACATGAAAATGTTTACCATACATTAGTTGGGTCATGAGACTTTTTTGGCAGCTATAAGGCCGACCACAAAAATGTTTTGAAATTTTGAAAAATTCCATCTGGCCCATCCTATAGCAGATATTTTCTGACCGTTCCCCTAAAGCTCGTGTTTGACGCGTGCTACCTGATAAGTGACATAGTTCCGGCTAGCTAATTTTTTATCGAACCTAGTTCTCTGACATGCATGAAATGAAGTTTTATATAAATTTTTAAAAAAGGCTATAAAAATTGTCAATTCTTATAATTTATTGAATAAAAAGTATTTAGATTCCAAAGTCTAAAGTAGAACTTTCGACTCAGTCGAAGTGACTCAAACGGTCACATGCCGTGGTTAAAGGATTTTAATTCAATTTTTACTTTAAATTTCGACACACCGACTTGCCAACCCCTCAGAACTGAAAACCTGGAGTTGGACTGCAAAATATCTGGAGATTCATTGAAAAACTGGGCATCTATAAATTGCCTCATTTAGAACATGCACCTTAGTGTCTTATGCAAAGACAACATTCGAGACAAAAGTTTTCAAACAACGCCTTTTTTACAACAGAGGACACTCAGAGACTCATAATATACATACTACTTGGATAACACACTGGAAGAAATAAAATTTGAAAGCAGGAATTCAGCACTTTAAACAAAACTAAAAACTAAAAAACAAATTCTTCCCTTCGTATAACGATATTTAACAAGCGACTCCAAACATACCGTCAATTATTATGGAGAACTTGAACATAATCCAAAACCAACCAAGTCCCTAATAGTGTCATACAGGAAAGCACTATCCATCATGCACAGCCAAAACAAACTATAAAATAAATGATAAAAGTAAAACACTAGCGGGGATAAAATATTTAAAATACAATTCGCTTATTTTTCTTCGTGTCTCAAGTTAATAAAACTGGGAGATTTCAGGTCTTTTATGGGAGGCCAGGAGAATAGTGAAAACACGGGAGTCTCCCAGCAAGACCGAGAGAGTTGGCAGGTCTGACACGCAAAAAATATGTTTGAATCAGCGTGCTTATTACGTACATTTGGTCCGGCTAAATTCTGCAGCGTAACCGACTAAACCGTGCCAATCATTAAAATTCCTTCCTTCCTTCTTAAAAGATAGTCCGAGCCCGGGGGAAAATAGAACGGGAACCGAAATATCAAGAAATATCGGCACAGTTCGTGCAAAATCTTCAGTCAGAAAACGCATCTTCCGTGCCAAGTCAATACGTTTTTGAAAAACCTTTGTGTTTTTGAAAAGCCTTTGTTGCTTTTAAGATCAGTGCCTCCCTTTAAGAGCATGTGGAAATCGCGTGTTTAGAGTTTGGCAGCCGTATACATGTCGAACAAACTGAGTATAACGTTTTGACGGTGGCTGAAATGCGAATCTAAACGAAATACCTCTGAGAACTCGTACTAATAGTTATCCAAGCCGTACCAAAAATTCTGTGTAATGTAAAACGGGGATTCTGATATCTTTAAAAACAATACACAGATATTGAGAAGTTGTGCAGCCGCAAATTAGTTTTGATGACGATGATGATGTAATCTGTCCTCGATGACGACACACGAGAATCATATTCGCTTGATTACACGCATTTTTAAAAAAATAAGAAATCGGTAAATTTTGCCTTGGCTCATTGTTCTTACGTTTTTGGTGACTTCAGCCTCTATTTGTTCTTAAAATTGTTCTTATTTCTGTGAACGGATTTTTTTAATTGAAGAAAAAACAAAAACAAAATAAAACCAGGTATTGGAAAATGAAACGCCTTGCGTCACTCATGTATTGTACGGCTGAATTTAGAGGCGAACTACCAGGTTTATTGCTTGTTGAGCAGTTTTTAAAGTGAATCTTTTTATGTTTTAGGCTGTATTGCTAGGTTTTAGTCAATTTTCTACTACAAAAACTTTCCTAGTTATCAATGCAAGCCTTATAATTAGCCTGAGCTTGTTCTTAAATTGTTCTTAAACTTTAGCAAACTTGAGCCTTATTCTTTTAAAATTGTTCTTATAAAAATGCGTTTATTTCTTTCGCGTGAGATGAGTTCAAACCTTAAGTGGCAGACTCGGTTGCACTCTCCATGAACGTGTAGGCCGGTTGTTGCCACACATGTGGATTCGACCTTTCGTTTGGTCCTGCGACATTTGAGATTTGTAGTCTTCAGCTCCTCGAACGTGCTCACTCCTTCACTGTAAACACCACGCCATCTCGACATTTTCTACATTCCTTTAGATTGAATGTTTTTGTATCTTGGTAATTACTTTTATTATATGCCAGGCTCGCTGAGCGGGCAAGATGAAGCAAATTCTGTGTTCTGATTGGGTACACGAGCGGGCAAGATAGGCCCATATTACCCGCTCGGGATCGCCCGTTTTGTTCCCGCAAGAAAATAACTTGTTCTCTTTTTGCATTTTCATGGACCTCGACTTCGTCTCTTAAAAAAGAACTTGACCAATATCCAGCCATCTTGACCTACGTTTTATTCAATAACGCATATATATTATCTAAGTAAGTATTGGCTACTTGGATATTTTCCATCAGTTAATTGTTTTGAGTTATTCAACATTACGCTAGCTTCAGCTTGCCTATTGCATGTGACTAATTAATTAGAACAAAATAAACCAACACGGAAGTGTCATTCGAACAGAGATATGACCCTAAAACAATATTCCCAGTAGTTAGCTCACTTAAAATTGAGCTATTGTGGTTATGGTGGTGTAAATAAAAACATCGAGGGGGATCATGTTTGTCATTATATTATATGTCACGAAATTTATTCCTGAAGTGTGTTTTAACCTTAAAGCTAAGGCCAAGGTTTTCAAAATGCAGTTTGTGTCTTTATAGGAAAATTTCAGAGAACTTTGGACTGCGGCGGCATCAAACCGAATGAATCACGGCGTGTAGAGATCTATTTTTTTTTTCCTCGTTTTTCGACTCAAGGATACTAAATTATTGCAAACTTCTGCTCACGGGTTAACCACGCGTATTTTAAACCTTTTTGTTTAGTGTCTAAAACTTTAGACACTAAACAAAAAGGTTTAAAATACGCGTGGACAAGTAATGCTGCGTTAAATTTAAAAATAAGTGAATAAAAGGGGTAAGAAGCAAAAAGAGGCAAACAAAATTTTTGTGGTTGGTCTGTGCGACCGGCGATCTTCAAATGGCTCGCCGCATGCTCTAATTAACAACCATCTAGCCTGGTCGGCCTATGGTAAAACTTATATGAATTCCTCCATGAGGTAATCCACAGGGCCTTTGATTTGTTCTTACTGCTGTTACAGTTTGATAAATTTAAGTTAAAAACCACGTTGTATTTATCAAACTGTTTCTATAGAAACACCGACCCAGCATCCAATTTTATAACATTTATCTCCATTACATGCAGCAGAGTCCTGCTAGACAGTTATCGTTCTTTTACAAACGAAACCTCTCGAGCCAGGCAGCGAAGGCCGCGACTGCTGTTTATGTTTATATGGCGACACAGTTCCAATATCACCAAAACCGTCGTTAATGCCAAATGTTTTATACCGAAATTAAAAACCGCGCGCATAAAATTAAGTTTGAATTAATAAATAGAACTTTTATATTTATCCGCTTTTTTTGTTCATCAAAACTGTCAGGTTCTAATTGCTTATCTCGCTTGGATGTGTTTTAAAAGAATGGTTCAATAACTGAATAAGTCTCTACAGTACGATGCGGATCTTTTTATCTTGCTGTCTATAAAGTAGCTTACTTGAACCGGCCTACATTAGCTCAATTCACACACGAAGGGTTGATGTAGGCGTCAAAACAATATATAAGATATATTCTGAGAGTACTAAAATAAAGAACTTATATCTTTACAGGTGAATGAGGTGAAGAGTTTTTTAAACTGTTTGCGAAAGCCATTTTTCTTTTTAGGCATGAGTGGCTTTCTCAAAGAAATAACGTTTTCAGTTGTATGATTTATTGCCGGAGTTTTTGTTAATTTTTCCCTTTTTGATTTCTCATATGAGTTCCTATAGCTCAGTGGTAGAGCATCCGACTAGTGTACGGAAGGTCTTGGGTTCGATTCCCAACAGGAGCTCGGTTTTTTTCCGAGTTCTGTTTCCGCAAAATTTCAGATATTTATTATTCATTTCTTAGAGACTATATTTCACGTGAGTGCGTGATGCAGTTACTGATCAGTGCGTGCTTGACACATACACCTTGGCATTCAAGTGACTTGTGTGATACAGTCCGTGTGTCATAACCCAATTGTGACCTTGCTCGCCACATGAGTTCCCATAGCTCAGTGGTAGAGCATCCGACTAGTGCACGGAAGGTCGTGGGTTCGATTCCCATCAAGAGCTCGGTTTTTTCCGAGTTCTGTCGCCGCACAATTTCAGATATTTATTATTCTTGTAAAATCAACGTTCAAATAAGATCCTTTTCGTTAACGAATATTTTTAGCCCATTCACAATGCTTAGAATGTTAAGTTATATATTGACTGACATTCTCATAAAAACCACATGTGAATTGTGGGGGATAATTTGCCAAGCCAC
Organism: Palythoa caribaeorum; assembly: GCA_026546465.2. Classification (NCBI taxonomy): domain Eukaryota; kingdom Metazoa; phylum Cnidaria; class Anthozoa; order Zoantharia; family Sphenopidae; genus Palythoa; species Palythoa caribaeorum. The sequence goes on from JAOCNB020224523.1 coordinate 5,438, forward strand.
AAGAACAAGGGTTAAGTATCCAACACTTTTACTGACACGTACTGCATCCTATGTTTAAAAAACGCTTATCAGCTTAAGTTTAAATGGTTTGTTGGCCCCTTATTGTCTAGAAAATTGATAAAAAAAATAGAACTTGAAGCAGTAACTGAATGTGTCGCCTGGATTCGCGCCATGGTGCTATGCTGGCATAGCTGTTCTGTTGTGATTGTAATAATTCATTCAACAGATCAGTTGCCAAAGGGTTTTTTTATCTAGAGAGATTAATATCAATGCAAGTGGTGGTCACTGAGATTTCCGGCGGTTTTTCTCGTTTTATTGTAAACAGAAGGGTTCAAATATTATGGAAAAACGATTTTTCAGCGGCAGACTTTGCACTGTGTGCAGATGTCAAGCAGGCGCCGCAAGAATATCCTTAAACGATTTCCAATAAAAGTTTAGAATAATTTTTTATATTCTCCATTTTGATTTAATCAATTTGTTGTCTAAAATTGGTTTATGTGTTGTCGGAAAGGTGCAGAAGAGCAGATGCTTCACTTCTCATTTGCCAGAGCTCACTGCACCGCTATCTCAGAAGTCACCGGGTTCGTTGAAGCCTTTCTATATTTAGTTTTTTGGGTTAGGGTCTCCTCGTTTATTGAAAACAATTATTGACAGAAGCTAAGCTTACACCGTGCCCGGCCTTAAGTTGCCTTAAATCGCCTTAAGGGCCTTAAAGTTGCAGTTGATTTTAGACAGTTTTCGTTTAAATCGCCTTAAGTCGCACTTAAAAAAAGCTACCTTAAACTGATCACCCCAAGTCGCGGCCATCTTTCTCAATCAAATTTCCTTAAATCGCCTAAATTCGCCTTAAGTCGCAATAAGTTTCTCTTAATCATGAAAACTTAATGACCTGAAACTGTAGCGAAACGTAAAGCCATTTTGTTTCGCCTAGACACTGCTGCTTGGAGGTGAATACTAATTATTATACCTCCGAGTTAACCAATCAGAACGCGCGAAAAACACTATTCACCGGTGTTAAAAAGAAACTAAATCATTTTACGAACCTAAGTAGCCCATTGGAGCCGGAGCTTATCTCCAGTTTCTGTAGTGTTAATTAGATGAGAGTCATTGACTTCCCCTGGACGTAACACTAATCCGTCGCAGGTTAGCCCCCAGCAGAAGCTAGTACTCATTTTACCGACCTCGGAAGGATGGAAACCTGAGTTAACTTTGGCGGAAAAGAAGGTCACACAAATGTTCAACACTTGGCTGAGCCGGGGTTTGAACCTGGGACCTTGTGATTAGAAGGCAGAAATTTTATTGATCGGTGTGATGTCGAATATAATTTCATAATTTCAGCTTATTTCCACTTGTGTGCGTCACCTTGTAGATTTCTATAGTCGATCAATATTTTGATTTATATCTCCATTTTGCGTGTCTCCCTTTTCTTTAACACACGCAGACCTGTCTTCATTTCCATCATTAGTTTTTAGCTTCTTTCAGTGCTAGTCGCTGTGTAAGCAACTCGGCCCTCTGCTTTGGTCAATATAGGTAATGGTGCGTCCCTTTGCCAACGTACTTCATGAACCAGTTCACGGGAACACCCACGCTTCGGTATGAAAGTTGCAATCTGAATTCTTATGACAACCAACTTTATAGATAAAGTCTAAAATTCAGCACATGTGTGCAAGTGGTAGCCTGCAGTTGCAGCCACTATATTGGGCACTATATAGCCACACGGGTAGCAGGCATTACACCTTTATCTACCTTCAAATAAAGTGAGCCTGAGTGTTAGCAGCCGTGGACAGCAGTTTCGGCCTTATTAGGGCTCGTCAGCAAGACACAGCGAACAAACAGGCTCAGTTTTCCAGACTGAGAACAAAACGTTAAGTGAAGGCATAAAGGGGACCGGTTAGTCAGTCATAGTGCTCTAAATAATGGCTGTAAGTTACCACTGGCATGAATGTGTTGAACTTGTGATTTTATCTTTCAAAGCCACATCCCACAAGCGTCTTGCTTCCACTTAACTTTTTATAGATAAAGGAGTGGTTTCACAATCTTGGTACTGATTCTTCTTCAAGTGTTTATTAAAACTACAGGAATTTTTGGAAGGTTCGACGTCACTCATCAGGTGTATTCTATAACAATATTTAAGATAAAGTAATTAAAAATATGTATTCTCTGGAAGCTACTGAGTGGCAAAAAATAAATATACTGAAACTTTTCAAAAGAAGATGCAAATAAAATAATGTCCTTGTCCTTGTCATTGCCATTGCCTTTATCATTGTCATTGCCATTGCCTTTATCACTGTCATTGCAATTGCCATTGCCACTGTTACTGTCACTGTCATTGCCATTGCCATTCTCATTGTCATTGTCATTTTCATTGCCATTGTCATTGCCATTGTCATTGTCCTTGCCATTGCCATTGTCATTGACATTGTCAATGTCATTGTCATTGTCACTGTCATTGTCATTGTCATTGCCATTGCTATTGCCATTGTCACTGTCATTGTCATTGTCATTGTCACTGTCATTGTCAATGTCATTGTCATTGCTTTTGCCATTGTCACTGTCATTGTCATTGTCATTGCCATTGCTATTGCCATTGCCATTGCCATTGCCATTGTCATTGTCATTGTCATTGTCATTGTCATTACCATTGCCATTGCCATTGCCATTGCCATTGCCATTGTCATTGTCATAGTCACTGTCACTGTCACTGGTGGTTGGTTAACTTTATGCAATCTTATGAAATATGCGACGAATTTCAATATATAACCGTAGTTGTGTTCAAAGTAGAGCAATCTAACTTATCCAATTGGTCTAAATAGCAGGATATTACTGAATGAAAAACTCAATACAACTTAATTTAAAACTTTATATAACTAAGCTTTTCTATATACTAATTTATTCTACAATTTATATTCACTTATCTTCGAATCTCTAATTAGTTATGCTGAAGATGGCAGTCGGTGCACTGCTGAAATATCTTAGCTTTAAAAAGTGTCGTTAATCCAAAATATTAGATGTAAACTTGAAGCTCATTGACCTCTTAAAAAAAGCGAGCATCAAGAATTTGTGAATTATGTACCTCTTGAAATAGAGTGCAACAATAACTTATGAAATGTTTGCAAGTTTCCCTTTTATGTGGGTTTGTTTTTGTGTTGTGGAATTTTTTTGTTGTTGTTAGATTTGCTTAAGTGATGTCGAATATTGTGTTTGTGTTGTGGAATTTTCTTTTTGTACTTTGTCTCTGTAAGCCGCCGTACATACCTACCAATCATTTCAAAACCTTTTACAAAATAATTTGGATAGTACGTGCATTTTGATTGGTCAACAAGTGTGATTTCATAGCGCTATGAAGCACGTAATGAGGTGTTGGAATTTGTACTTTCATAACACGATAAAAGCTAATCATGCTTCGCAGATAATTGTTTAATTATTTCATAAAAGAAGTAAAACATTTTCTCAGTGTCTTCATAGGCTGGTGAAAACCTCCGTCGGCAAAGTTGGTGAAAAGTCTCAAGCAGGTTCTCGAATTCTGTCAAACATTTTTGCCTCGTTTTTCACTAGGCTAGGAAGGCACCGAAAAATGTTTTATTTCTCAATTAAATTATATGCACTGTGTATCATGTAATGTACCATTAATAAACTATATAGGCCTGTCTACACTTGCAAACATTTGTTTGCAAACACCACCAAACATTTGTTTGTTGTTTGGTCATGTTTGTCCGTACTGTCTACACTACAACAAACAATGGCACACAATCAGTTTGGTGGTGTTTGCTATAGATTTTAGAGGGAAAAATAAATTAAGTTAGAAACAATGGCTCGCCATAAGAAGAAACTCTGTATACTGCTGCAGCAGGTATAATTTGTGGTACAAGTCTGATGAATACAAGGAGGAGGCGTCCTACATAAAAGATAATCACGTCTTGACAAAGCCATATGGATCTTACAAAAGGGAAAAACCTGGGGCCTATTATAACCTTGTTCAAGAACTCAGGGCTTCAGATAAGTCATGCAATCATAACTTCCTAAGAATGGATAAAGAAACATTTAATGAGCTTCTTCAGAAGATTGCACCCATCCGTTCGAAAGAAGACACTCATCAGCAGTTGTGTATTCACGATATTCCATACTTTCTCACTCTTACCCTGATCCATACTGCTACTAGAGGCAGCCATTTTGAAGATCATGTGATGCATCCATCACATGATAACAAAACAGCTTCTGACTGGTCAGTATTTTTAGACACAACCAAACACCAGCAAACAGAGCAAACAAAAACATAGCCTGCGTAGCGGCTCTTGGGAGGCTGGGGCTTGGGGGCTCTTAGGGGGACTCGAACATGTCCAAACATCACCAAACACTGATTTGTGATGTTTGCTTGTGTTTGCTGACTGGTCTTCACTAGCAACTTTTGTTTGCAAACAACAGCAAACACAGTGTTTGATGATGTTCGTAAACAAATGTTTGCAAGTGTAGACGGGCCGTATGTAATATGTTCATTTTATATCTATTGAATGGATTTAAACTCATATAAGAGTTATTTCCATATATAACAGAAATAGAGATAATAATATTACAGTATAATATGCGAATACAATAATCCATACAGAATAAGTGTGGATAATTGTGACTCATATATAGTATTCTAACTTTAATTACCCAAATGCCAGTGACTTAATGAAGAAATCCGAACTCCGAAAAATCCAAACGTAACGTTTACAAACCAAATATTCAATATAATTCTATATTCGGTTAAACTTGAATTCAGATGTGGTGTTGATGATCTGACTTCTGGTTTTCAATGGCAGAGAAACATTAAACTTTCAACAGCTTCGGATTACAAAGAAATAACGATTTGGAACTTGATAGAATCTAAAATGAGTTATATACCACAGATATTGTTTTTAATAAATTAATGCTTTTCGTGCAAAAGAGCATGATATTAAAAAAGCGAATCTTGTCTTTACTTTACTTTAGTAACTCGTGTGTTAATTTGTAATAGCTTTGTGAATTTGCTTCTTTCAGTAAACGGTAGAGAGAATTTGGGGACGTGACTCCTTAGATATGTAGCACGTTGGGCAGAAAAATGCGACAAAACCTTTGACCTAACACATTTTTTTACTTCTAACCTATTAAACTCTACTTGTGGGTACGTGGTGAATGAACCAGAAATGTCTTTGAGCGGGAACTAAAGTAAACAATTTAAGTTTCCCATGGAACAATTTAAACCTATGCGCGGACATTCTTCTGTTTTTCTTCAAAATTTAAACTAAACCAATTTTAAAATCTTGAATGCTCACATGAGTAGCTTGAGGGATTCAGTAAAACGCCTCCATGGACAAAGTCCGAAATAATTTAACAGTTGCAGCTTTGTCACGAAACAGTTTTGCCTTGGGGTTATTATTATTATTTTGAGGGTATCAGATAAATAAACTATGACTGCATTCACTATATGTCTATGCCGCTATTAATAATATTTTGTGAACGGTTGATACTTGTATTCATAAAGTATAGGTATCTAGTTAATTTTGGATATGGCAGTATCTTTTTTACGACCCTTACCTCCCTTAAAACCCTTACCTCCCTGACTGTCACTATTATTACGCAACAAAACCAGAATTAATTATTTATAACCGTAAACAACGAAACCGTAAAATATTTTAAAACAAATTTTAGAAATTAGCTTAAAGAGCATCTTACTCGTTTGCCTTAAATTGCTAGATCTGGGAAAATTAAAATCACTTTGAAAACTTTAGAAAATTGTTAAACGTAGATTTTGAATCGTACAATGCGAGTACTTTGTGTTTTGTATCGGTAGCTGAAGTTTCACGGTTCAAATCACTAAGTACAAATAACACGTACAAAGCATCCGCGGTCAATGAGATTAAGTTTGATTGGTTGTTCAGATAACTTATAATGCATGTTACACACCAAAGTTGATCTTTACGTTTTGCGTGCTCTGTGTTTGCGGTTGGTCGTCATCTGCTGCGGTTGCAAAACTACTTTCTGGCTTCGCGCTATTGTTTTGTTCATACAACGTTAAAGTTTTTCTAGCGTCAAACGCAAGTGAAAAAAGTTAAGAGGAAGTTTCCACCATGAAGTTTAGTATCATTCTTGCTCTGTTGCAAGTTCTGTTTATTGTTTTGTACGCCGTTCTGGTAGACTATGGCGACATGGCCATGCCTCAAAAGTCGGCTAACTCGTCCCGTTTTGCACCGCAACCAGCTCAAAACGACATCTCAGTTTATTATCCAAGTAAGTTATTATTTCCTATTTCAGTAATGCTATTTTATTGCTCGAAGATTTTGAAAATTAGGTGTAAAAAAGGTGTGAGTACAACAATCTTGTTTATGTGATCGGTCCATAACACAACAATGTAGTACTTGTGTTTTGAAACTGCCGGCATGTATACAAAGTTAAACTTAGAGAAAGACATTTGCAACCTATCACCAAGCGTGACGAGCCGGTTCCGGATTTGTATTTGCCATCGTCGCGATTCTATATCTGTGTGAAATATTCAAAAACCAGTAAACCCATTTTTTTTTTAATCAAGATGAGGTGATGAATAAACTTTGATCGCCGTGGAATGTTAAAGAAAACCGAAGTTTTCAGCATTAGTTTCATTGTGGTAATTGATTGCTTCGGCGAAAGGATATAAACACTCGAAACGCCAGCTTTCTTTATTAAACATCGCACGGCCATGAAAACTTAAATACAACCTTGTGTTAGCTTCGAAAAGCTTTTTAACTACTCGCAAACGCAATCAATAGTGTTTTTTTTTATAAAAAAAAATCGTTGCTGTTTCGAAATGGATAAAAACAACATATATTAATTGATTCTCATTTGGTCATGTGAATACCACACTCCAACCAATAATGAACTTCATTCAAAGACATTTAACAGATTGATCACAAGAACTTCACCTGACTAATTTGCGTGTTGCTATGGCTCATCATTACTGTGAAAACTAAAGAGTAAAGTAAATGCTCCCAATTTTTCATAGATGTATTTTTTTTATCGTTGTTTAACATATTTACGCTCGGCAATAACAAGACATCTTCATTGAAGACATAGATGCGGCCAACACTTAAGAACTTGACATCTGTCGTGTCTTTCAGCTGACGCAGCCCAGTACAGAATTTGAAGAATTTTCCCAACCAATAAATACAGAATAATGGTTATAAAGCTTGCGGAAATGAATATTTGTATTCATGAGATTGCCACAGGGCAAAAACGCACGAGTGAGTCTTCCAATGTGAGTTTTTCCATGCGGATCAGCGATTCAATAAAATGCCTTTTAGCACATTCCATATCATTTTCTGTTTCGTTGTTATGAATTGTATTAATCGGAAAAAAGGTCAGGATTTAAGAACCGAATAGTTCAAAATTTGGTTTTGATTGTTGATTTAACTCGTTCTCTTCAATTAATTCTCTTTACTGGCCTCTTCAGTGTTTAAACAACTTTTATTGGTGAAATTTCAAGCTTACAATAATTGAAAAGATTTGTCTCCGTATTACGACTCAACAATAATTCTCCTAAACCTTGAGAAAAAGGCGGCAAACCGCCGATGTTCAGGACGGCAAAGGGCGGGAAAAAATTGCGCGTGCGCACCGCATATCATATGTATGCGTGATCTTCGGAAAATATTTTTTTTCTGTGAAAAATACGTTCCACTTTATATAACTTTCCAGTGAACTTTGGCATCTATAATATAAGAGTTACTTTTAATTTGGTCATATGCAAAGACGTTCAGCTTGTACGAGAAAAGTAAATGCAAGAAAAAAATGATATTAAAAACTAAAAGAATTGCATGAAAGAAATTTTGTGAAAAATGTGCAGCGGTTCATGCATAAATTTAGAGTTGCATTTAGCTCTAAACAACATGGTATAAATGGCAATCACTTAAAGTTTTCATTGTTAGGTGGAATCGTTAACTGAGTCGTATCCACCGATGATTTCTGTCATCTAACTGAAGTTTTATACAGTCGATAAACTCATAGAGTCTTTCAAACAATTATTCATTATTGGCAGCAGACACATTAACAAATTATAATCGCGTTGCAGTGGGTTTTGATCGCATAATTTGAAAATGTATCTGCATGCCAATAATTTTTGAACTAATTGAGGAAATATGGTAAAAATTTAAGGTCATAAATCAAGTTAAATTCACAGTATAAAGTATCGTTTAAATAATTCAAAGCATGCGCATTAGGTTTTGAATTCTAACTCATACGAATTTTTGAAGCTCGAAGAAGTTGAGAAAATTATATTGAGCCTTACATAATCATGTGATACAGGTTATCTGCACTTGGTAGAAATTTGTTTGGGCAAAGTCCAAACTTTGCGAGACTAAGAGAGCCAGCAAAGCCCAGTAGGGGGCTCTTGACTAAGTCACGGAAAAACTCTTATCTCAAAGCTAGGGGATAAAATCTAAAATGTGCATTGAGCAACAGACACTTAATTAGTTTATGAACACATCTCCTGCTGCTCAGAGTAGCCGTTGCAACAAGAAATATGTTGGAATATTTTTAAGTTGAAGAACGTATTTGACGTAACTGTCCTTGAACGTGTTATCTTTAGCTCCGCATTTGGATTCCCAAAGAAGTAGTAAATTTGGAGCGAAATATATCTTAAATCATTCTTGAAAAGCTTTTCTCTCTCTCTTGTTTACTACTTTTCTTATTTTTTTTGTCAGTGTCGGTTAGTTTCAAATGGTGATTTATTTCAAAACCGTAACTAATACATGTGTTTGCAACATTGCCGACTAAATATTTTTTCCAAATGTCTACCTAACTTTTAATATAGCTTAATTAGCTTTTGATATTTTTTATGCAGAGATTACTCAAAGATTGTACCATAACTTTTCCATCATCATCGTCATCATTATTATCATCATCTTTAGTTAAATCATCACAACCATCGCAGTCACTATCATGATCAGTTAATGTGATTATATTGGGCATTTGGAATTCCGCGCCTCGCGCAATCAATCGGGAATCCTCATTCAGTATTTATTCAACTCATCACAATTACTATTCACTTGATCTTACCAGTTAGCATAACGCTTCACCCGGTTTAATTTTTAATAATATAGTTATTCACAGATAAAATTGTAAAGCTTGTATTCCACTATTTTCCAATATTTATATATGCATGTAACAAATCAATTAACCATTGTCGTCTTCAATAAACCGGTACGCGTCTACTCCTACACCCCTTGTACTGTTATGGAAAATATACAACGCTTTCTGCGCGTAGGAGCGCAGAATTATTTTTTCAAAAGATGATGATGATGTTGTTTAAACAGTGTTTCAAGATGTCCATGTCATGATATATATTGGATTTGGTTTTCTGATGACGTTCCTGAAGAAATACGGATATGGTGCAGTTGGTTACAACTTCTTTATCGCTGCTCTTGTCGCTCAGTGGGCTACGATTGTGCTGGGAGTATTTCACCAGCTGGAACTGGAGGGGCACGCACACATTAAACTCAGTGTTCAGACGTAAGTCTATTTAAGAACTACAAATAAATATTGCGAGGAGTAATTAATAAATAAAAAGGAATTAAAGTCAATTGCGAAGAATGTGGTTGTCTATTGTTCCTAGCGAGAATCTAGTGGTTTTGAAATTGCTTTACGGCTAAATGACTGCAGATTCCTTTTGCACAGTGTTAGCCTCACTATGAAGTAAATATTCCTAAATGCCAATGTACTTTTACACTTCTTACAACTGCGTGTATTGTTGAAGGTGTGATCTCTCGTTCTCTCGCACTAATATTTTTGAATATTTAACAACAAAACGAGGCTAACACTGTGCAAAAATAATCTGCAGTTATTTAAATCAGTGGCAACTAGGAATGCGAAACTGGTCTATTGTTGCAATGAACAATGACTTCAGTGAATTTGTTTCTTGGAGTCATGCATTGCTCATTAAAATAAACAAACTGCACAAAACTAAATACCAGTGTAGGACATACACATGATATCTGGTTTTACAAACTTACACTTGTTTTCTGTACCATCCAGCTCCAACATCAACTTGTCAATTTCTGTCTGCTTTGTTACATCAGTTTGCTGTGACAAAGAAAAAACATTAACTATGATAATTTCCAACAAACAAAATTAAAGTAATTTGTAAGGACTTTCAAGGGTGAAAATAGCTTTGAGGCAATAAGTTAGCAGAATAAAATTAGCACAATTTATTATCTGTTAATTATGATTTCTCCCATATTTTCAACAAATAACAAATAAGTACACATATTTTCCCACTTTAAGATGATTTTTTTAAAGTTTAAAACACCATAAATAGTAATTAAAAACAAAACTGAAAGTCCAAAACATTAGCTTTGTTTTACTATTTACAGTGTTAAACTTAAAAAATTATCAAACTGTTTAGTACTATAGAAACACTGATGCAGCATCCAATTTTATAATATTTGCCCGCTGTTCATCCAGGTTGCAAACAAAGGAAAAAAAATAAATTGAGCAATGCACATCACATTTACACATCATCAATGTAGTATCTAAATTAGTTGCCAAGTTTTTTCTAATCAATTATGTCATGGGAATGATGAAATGTGGGAGGCAAGCATATAAATGAAAGTACAGTAGTTACCTTCCATGAAAAAGAGGTTGACATTTTCAATGAAAATTCGCCACAGCATCAATTCAATGAAATTTTGACAAAATCGAGAAAAATTCGACGAAATTCACTGTAATTCAACGACATTTCAACACAAGACTTTCGAGCGATACTGTATGTTTTGAAAAAAAGTAGTGAGTGGGTGACCTTTGATTTCAAGTACATAAGAATACATTTATCTGAGAAAAAGAAACAAAAGCAACTGTAAATGTCAACAATCATACAGGTACTTAGATATGGAGGATTTTGCTATAATTCTGAGAAAAACTAAGCACACATTGTTAAATGATTGCGCAGCTTCCTTTGTCAGACATGACTGTGATACCATTTTGGTTTAGACACACGTGATTACTTGTGCCGCAAGGTAACGAGTTAAGGATTAGGCTCCGTGTCACGAATTAGCACGCACGCATGCGCAGTACTGATGTTTTCAACACGTGAGTTGAAATCCAAGATGGCAGAGTTAAGCATGTATACATCAAGCCGGGATCCGTGGGTTATGCATGTGGGATTTAATTTTGATCTTCGTAAAAATTTATCTGTTGCGCTACTTTGTTTTTCTTTAAAAATAAAT
>JAOCNB020224956.1:0-16646 GCA_026546465.2 Palythoa caribaeorum
CGGGTCCGCCATCTTGGATTTTGACTTGATCGTGACTCATTGAACGATACGACACTCGCAAAGGTGACATACGGAAAATACGCCACTCGGGTCCCGGATGTAGTGGCGTATGGAATCTACGAGTGGTTTAGTTCCCAGTAAAACACTCTTCTCCATATAATACATAAATATATCGTCAATCCAGGGAACTTTGTCCAGAGAATATAGATATATCTGTCACGTGACCATATATACAAATACCATAACATGTCATGCGCTTTCAAAATCCAAATATTTTTCAGAATAGTTTGATATTCTCAATGTAGGAAGATATATTTTACCCTGAATGTAAGAAAATCTGGAGGTGCTGTGTTCTGTATGATGTGGTCACGTGTCTGATATATATGTGTATAATCTCTGGACAACGTTACCTGGATTGACTGTATAGTTCCATGTTCAAACCAACAGAGGTTTTGTCACTTTGCCATACCTTCAAGGAATTTCAGAAAAAATCATAACAACTTTAAATATTAAATAATTTCAATATCAATGTTGCCCATAAACTCGTAATGACCGTTGGCTCCATTTAAAAAAAAATAAAGACAAATTTAGAAAAGAGCTATCAACGGGAGTGGTCTATAAAATCAATTGTAAAGACTGTGATAAAGTTTATATCTGTCAAACCTCAAGGGCCCTAAGATCTAGGACTAGAAAACACAAAAGAGCGATTTTCACGGGAGATAGGAATTCTTTATTAACCCAACAGTATAAAAAACGACGGCGTCAAGGTCATTGACCACTGTTCCCAATGGTCAAAACGGTTATTTTTAGAAGCGTGGCGCTCAATTCGCGAACCGAATCCATTAATGAACACATTCACATTCCTGACATTAACAAGGCCCTTAGCAATCCCCAGTGACGTTTCTGAGGCTCTTTTTAAAAAGCACTCATTTGCATTCGTAGCCACTTTTATGCTGAAGAAGGTTATAGTATTTTAACCGAAATGTCCTTATATAATGTATAAAATATTTTTTTATTCAGTGACAACAATTTTTTCATTAATTCTTATTGTCGTATTTTTTTACTTTCCTAGAAAATTCAAGTTTAAAACATTTAATGAGTCTAATATTATCATTTTAGTGGTATGATAACCCCGGTAACGCTGTTTCAAATAGAGTTTTTGATGCAAATTTAATTCATGTAACAAAGTATAAAGTCACCCTCCGATGACATAAATCTTATTGTTTTTGTGATATATTTCACGCGCGGCAACTTTAAAAACCATTTGCAGTGCAAACTAGTTATAAGTATTCAAAAAAAGCTTTGTAAAAAATGTTTTTCACAATAAATGTTGAACATTCTAAAGTAAAATTTTTGAACAATCTGACAAAGTTTGGCAACATTAAAAACATTAATTTACCCACAATGCTTTGCAGTCAGAGCTCTGACAAAATTATAGTTAGATGACGTCTCTGAAATGAAATGAAATGAAAGCACATGTATAATGATAAAGTGGATTTCTTGCTGTCTTAGTGCTTCCTAACAAAACATGGGAAAAACAATGTTGCCAAACCTTGTTACCATGGCCATATGGCAATAGCCTGCCAGCTGGCACTCCGCAAAACATATCAAAATGTTCCTTACAAAATTTTAGGAAAAGTCAGCAGATTTGGGCTCTCTGTCATTAATTCTCCATTGTACTACTCAAGTTTGTTCTCGAACAGCGTTTTGCCGAAACACTTCAAAATCGAAAATCTTGTGTTGAAACGTGGAGTTATAGTTCAACGATAAAAGAACCTCATAGATCGAGTTATCAACAATATTTGCCGAAACGTGTTTGTATAAATCATCGTGTCCCGTAGCTGCTCAGCTTTTTCGAAAAGTCTGCAACACCTTCGATATCAGATAACTGTAACTTAGTTAGAAACATTTGAATATCTGAGTTCCAACAAAAACTCATTCGTCCTTTGCATATCCACGAGTCAAACACTACGTTGAAAGCTCGTCGACACGCCGTGACGCCAGACCGAACACCAAATGCAACAACGGAGCAAAAATTGAGTTAGTTCTTCGGTTTCATATGCGGATTTTAAAAGCTTGTTAACGGTATCAGAACAAAAATACAACGGAAAATAAAAGAGAATGAATTTATACCCAGCTGAGTAAGTTGCAGCAAAAGAACCAAATAATTAATCCATTTCCTTAATACTCATAGTGCGCCATTTGCATTTCGATTTTTGAGTCGATAAAACACAGCCCCAACTTCACCGAACACATGTTTGTTTTTAAAACAACATAACCGGAAATGCACTAAATGCTTTGTGATGGATTTTAAAAAAGCCCAGTGCGAGTTGTTTACTCTGAGTCCGTTTTTCGCACTATCACAAATAAAAAAAAATTATCATAAGTTATAAAAAAAACCTTGGTTTTATCACATGCTCTTTTCATCAGTATTGTTTGTATTGTTTTCAGATATGACTTCCAATGTATGCTGCCAACAAGTGGAGTGCAATTCGATTTTGATTTGAAATCACACGCTTGATCCGGCGATTTCAAAATCTAGCGCTCGTTTGATTTTTTTGTTACTTAAAAGTAACAATTAATAGTATGATTTCAGACTAAAATTGCACGACACAAAGTTCAATTATTACCACTTTATTACATTTGATTTGAAATTACACAACAAGGAAAGGTAAAATTCAATATTTTTATTCATCAAGGAGTCTGTTTGTTGCAAAGAAGAAAAGATACGATTTAGAGTTCAAAATAGTGCAATTAAGGAATTAATCGCACTGCTCTGCGCCAATCAAATTGCACAGATTGACTGTGATTTCAAAATGGATATAATAAAGGAATTAGAGAAGCTCATTAAAGTCTTGCAGTGATTCTACATTTTTATTTTCCCAGACTAATGGATCTACTCACTATTCATGTTGCTTTTAAGCATTCCTTAATTCAATTATATGCAGCGTCACAGCGTCCCAATCATTGTGTTCACTGAATCCCATGTCTTGTGTCTGCAAATCCTTGTAAAGTTTGCTGGGTAACATTTCCGTACTAGAAAGTACATAATTGTGCACCCAAATGAATGTCACATATTTTCAACGTTTTTAAACCTAACCCAAACCCTTTATAACCTGATCTAACTAATAGTTTTTATGCATGTACGGAAATTATCCTTTCTTTGGCTAATGACTTTAATAGGAAAGAAAAAAAAATCGACAAGTTTTGTGTTGTGCGTATGCTGTCTATCAACGATAATTTTGTATTCTTTTTATTCATACTTTTCAAACTTCTAGTATAAACAAACCCGATGACATTTTTGTTGCCTTTTTCATACCGCTCAACTGATTTAAAAACATAGCAAAGACAATTGTTGTAATCAGATTATTAATTTGGCAAAGAAAGCTAATTCACCTCAACTCAGGGCCTGCTTACGTTAGTGAAATTGAACCTCAAGCCCGGCTCAAACTAGAAAGCTGAGAAAGCAGATGAATCGGTCATCATACCAAGTCTTGTTGCTACTTACATGCAGAGGTTCAAATCTGCTCAGATAGGAAATTCAACCGGGCACCAGGTACAAGTTTTCGCATGTAAACACGATTTGAAAGTTGAACCGGTTTGACGTGAAAATAACAAACAATAGTTTCAAGCACATTTTACTAAGTATGCAGTAATTAACGAAAAAGGCAAACTATCTGCTGCTGGAAAGAAGCAAAAGCAAACAATAACAGGCCGAGAATGTCCAAATAACGTTTCTGTTTCTTAAGCCGCTGATACACGTTGAAAATTTTTAGCTGAAACTTTTGTGCAACGACAATGCGAAACAAGTTTAAGCAGGCGTTGCACCGTGTATAACATAACAACATAGTCGGTTTCGTGAAACGTCTTTGAACTTCCGTTGCGATACAGGTTTTACGAAAAGTAGGACCGCTTTATACTTCTGCAACAGTCGCAACGATCTCATTTGCAATAAAAACAAGAGTTTCACCGTGTAACACTATTTGGTGAAACTGGTCTCGCTTTGTGATGTACACAAGTTTCAGCTAAAAGTTTCAATGTGTAACAGCAACTTAATGTACGCCGTCTTGCAATTGCGCATCAAGTTCTACAAAACCCATGCAGTACCTGGCTTTATTGTGCCATCAGTTTTGCATGCAAAGCAAATACAAAGTTATATCGTTGTCTAGACAGTGGCAGGTTGAATCGGTTAGGAGGTTCAACCTGGCTCGTATAAACAGGCTCTAAGTCTAAGTGCATAACATTCAAACTGCAAACAACAGTTTGATCTCTTTGCTAATAGTAATACTTCAAATAATTTAACAACCGTGTTTAAATCAAGGAGTCAAGGATACCTTTTTCTCCTCCGTCCCTGGGTTCTTGTTTAAAAAAGGGGAGATTTATTGATGGAAATCACCGCTCTCACCGATAAATGATTTTTAAATAATGACATCAAATCATTCTTAAATGTCAATCAGAACTTTTAAACATCCCGAGATCGTTTTTGCAAGAACAAATAACGGCCCTACGACTTGACCAGTTGTCTATGACTATGTTTGTACAATGCACGTGCTTGATTACATTTTCCCTCCGAACTCTTAGCTTGTCATGACTTCATTATTTCGTTACAGAGAATGTAAATTGTGTAAGTAATTTAGTCTTTTGTTCACAGGCTACTGTAGTTTAAGTGTGGTTTACATAACGAAACCATTATACTAAGATCGATTGTCAAATTGATACACCATGGACAATCCTGTTTATTTCTGCGCCGCTCTGGATTAGAAGAGCCGCGCACTCGAAATGGCCGCCTCGCACGGCGAAGTCGAGAGGTGTATCATTGTATGAGTTCAGAATATTAACTTTGGCTCCAAATTCTAACAGCACTTTGATGCTCTCGCTATTTCCTTCGGCAGCAGCGTAGTGCAATGCAGTGATGCCAGTTGGGCTTTTGTAATTGACATTCACTTTTTTTATGCTAACTAGATTTCTCAAAGTGTCAATGTCATTGTCAATAACAGCAGAAAAAAATACAACCTCTGGTTGGAAGCTTACACTTGTGGTCCGCTTTAACTTCTTCGGATCATTCGCGTTCTGATGTTTCTTTGTAATCTGTGTTGCGGCTTTTGTTTCCATTAACTCTTTGCAGTCAGGTAATGAAGCACTTCTCTGTAATCGTGGCCGGCCGCTGTTGGCAAGCATCCCAACCAAGTGAGCGATATGGTTTACACATGAGAATTTTCGTCCTCTTGCACGTGAATAACGAGGATCTTTTTGATTTTCTACAGCAGCAGACATGACGTGAACCGACTTCGGTGATTGTATCTCAACCTTTGACATATTGTTACTGTGGCGCCGTCAGAGAAGATTCTACGCTCAATAAACAGTACAAAAGCTGAGTACACAATTGCAGAATAAAAGGTTACTGTAAACTTTTAAAGCTAGTAACTAGTACGCAGGCCTCTATGTAAACCACCCTTGCTGAACTAGCAACTTGGAACTAGACACGCCTGTTAAAACATGAGCTACATCGAGTAAATATATAAAAAAACAAATAACTTTTTCTGACCTGATGCATCATTTTTTTTTCTAATAAAATGACTCGACTGCGCTCAAAATACAGCAATTCTCCTAAGATCACCGAGTGCGTTTGAATTAACTATCCGTCTTTATAACACAAGCTATCGAGTGTGACGACATTTGACCCTCAAACTTATTAAAAGCGGTCATGATGGTTCACACTCGATCGCTTACCACCATGCTCCACTCCGAGTTAAGTCATTTGACAAAGTACTTTTCACTAATTTGATAAACAATCAATCTCTCAAAGTCAAACCAGAGACTGATATAATGAAGTCTATCAAAACAAAATATCTCTTTCGTAAAAACCGGATCCCACAAGCAGGAAAAGTGCTAGCAAAATTGTAGTGCTTTTAGTTATAATGCTGTTTTTTGAATAGGGAAGAGGGGGATACATTCACACTGAAGAGCTAAACGGGTATGTGCCGCCGATATTAGATTCTACAAGATAGAACGGCTATCTAATTTTCAAAGCGTCTTGTAGAACGGGTTGTGGATTTTGGTGCCAATGGTCTTTAAAATCAAAATGAAGCATGCAATCATCTTCACTTACTACTTTTGTTACGTTTTGACAGCAAAATCTAATTTATATTTGGCTCTGGTACTAGGTACATTTTTTCTTCCCTGTATAGTTTTCACTTTGAGTGTTTTATTAGAACTTAGGGGTCAACATCTACAGCCCAATTATAAAAGTTTGAACCGAGAATCCATTTGCATGAAACTCTTTTGCCTTGGGGTACGATTTTGAAGGGCTTATCGTCTCATACTTCCATACTCACTTATTTTCTATCCTAATACTCCCGGCCACCCCTCTCCCGGGTTCTATAATACCAGCTTGATTAAAGGATTAATTAAAGGCTTGAAATTTTACAATAATCAAATAAGCTGAATATTACCATTAGATATTTAAGCTAAAAGTTCATTTGTAATCTTTATCTCCATTGTTCATTTCATTCTCTGCTAATTCCAAAGTTCCTTTCAGTGTGTTTCATCATAGTAAGTAGATCTGAAGTGTATTTTAAGCTTATTTTGATTTGAACAGATCATAATGCGGTGTAATTAGGCTACTTTGTAGCCGTGGAAACGTTAACGTCTTTTCCTATATAGAAGCGAAGTATACTTCCATGTAAAATTCAACCTTTCTTACCAGCTTACTTACGCACGGTCAAAACAAAACAAAAATTAAAAAATGAACTCAGTGTCAACCAGTTTCGCAGGTCGGGCTGAAAACATCAAATTCCGATAGCACGCAGATCGAAAGTCATCAGTCAGTTGCAAATTGAATTTATTAAATGGATTTGGAAGACGGAGATTAGTTAGACTATGGTCTTACGTAGGTATAAGGGTCAAACTGGAAACTTCGTTTTTAGTCAAGTTTAAAGTATTAAATCGACGTAACAATTTGTTCTTTTTTGTGCGTTCAGCAACACTGATTCAAATTGACGATTTGCAGCATTTTGCGGGATATTTTAAAAAAACGCGCAGACCGCTTCCCTGGACATCCTTTTAATATTTTTCTTTCGCACATAACTTGACACGTCTGTCAACCAAAGTATACTTGGAACTTCAAATATGAACACATTATAAATTAGTAAACACGCTTTTTTCAAGTACTTGAGCTGCTGTGATCCTTGGGGTCTATATGACGAGCTCATTAAAAAGTTTATCAGAACTTCTTAAGACTACAGCAAGAAACGATTGCCATAATCATACATAGCAACTGAACTCTCGTGCAGTTCTACGTTCAGTATTTACAAACTAAACGTGAGTTAGGATGACCGACTAGCCAGCACGCTCCCACCTCCCACCACAACCCGGATTCCAGCCCCGAGTTTTTGGCGCATCTGGATTGAAATTTGGATGATTTCAATCTGACTTCTAGGGATTTTTCTCTGCGGGACACTTTGGTTTCTCTCCCCAATTGTAATATGCTTTTAGTCATATATTTAAGAGATTTGAGACGTAAATAAATTTTATACGTGACAAAACAGGTTAGTTTGAATTTGAAGAGTTGTGTGTGTTATAAAATGTTGTCACAGAAATATAGGATGAAAAATGGTAGCCGGGTATAATTAGAAATAGTATATATCTACAGGTTCTCGCACCCACTAATATGCGATAAAACTGAAATTCCATACACCCGTCAGTCTTTAATTTAAAACAGCTTTTTTTTTTAAATCAAAGGATTAAGTTGTATTTACATAACCGACTGCATTGTCAGTCGGCTTAACAGCATGAAACGGGTACGAATAATCAATCGCGTGGGCATGTCATAAAATATTGACTGCACTGGACTGGACTGGCCGAATAGACTGAGCCCTGAAAAACGCGGTCTCAGTCCGCGTTTTATAAAACATGGACTGGTTCCGCGATTTATAAAACACGGGCTCAGTCCGCGTTTTATATTTTTATAAAAGAATCGTGAAGCACATGGTTTTGGCTTCATGTGACGGACAGAATTCCATGACAAACGGTAATTATTGTACTTATTTTCTTCTGTACTGTGACGTGCGTGAAATGTATTTTTGTTTTAGGGAGGAATGGACTTGCTTTCTTTTTAGAACACAAAGATTTTTTCGCATTTGGCTCGACCTTGTCTAAGCAAAATAGTTAAGGAATTAGATAACACAGTTGCGAAATATTTTATGAAACGCTGTCGGTATGGTGATACAATAGCTAAGACAAAAACTCACTGAAGTGTAGGTAATGACTAATCCGTATAGAATTTGGTGATAATGCTGAAATAAAATAACAAAAGCAAACTGGCGGGAAAAATACAATAAAGCAAATAGAGATAAGTAACAATAAATAAATAAATAAATAAATAAATAAATAAATAAATAAATAAATAAATAAATGACAAAATAAAAAAAGGGTCAGTTAAATAAATACTTTAGCTTTTACAGAGTTAGATTGTTTGTTAAAAGAGGGTTTAAGCTGTTTGATGTACAATATCTCATGGATAAGACAATCCAGTTTTCCACGGCATTTTTTAAGAACAGAAAAGTTCATTTGAATATCTTGGATGCTTATATTGTGGGTGGACCGAAGATGTCTGCTAATAGCTAGCTGAGCTCTGTAGTCGAGGTTCGTCAATGCGCTGGAACAGATGTCGGGTGGTGTACCCTACGTACCCTGTTTCACACAGTGGACATTCATACTTGTAAATCGATCGACCACGCATTGTTGCGTGCACCAAAAATTGTCATTAGAAAGTTTCCCGGGAATAATTTCTTTTAATATTAAATAATTTTGAAGATATCTCTACAAGCTTTGAAGACAAAGATATCACATCATCACTAATAGACAGCATATGTACTTGCTACTTATTATTTTAAAATTTAAAAAAAAACGTTTGTTAACAATTTGCATGTATTCTTCAGTGAGTCGTATCCCTTTTCGTCAGATTCATCTGCGAAATTAACAGACGGCAAAGTTTGTCATATTTCCACAGGCTCTCTTCAAGAAAACTGCTTCAAATAAGCACAAATAATTGAATTTTAATTGCTCGTACATTGAAATTTAAACGGCATCACCTTTTGGATTTTAAAAAGCACTTTGTCGTCAGGAAAAGATGGTGTAGCGATCGATAATGAATTGCTGTTAATTTGTTTTTCAAACACCAAGAAATAGTTACGCAGTTGTATGAAACGAAAATGTTTATTAGATAACAAGTTTCCTTGGCTTAATTTAAAAATAATGTAAAAGAAGTAGAAATGATAGGTATTGCAAACTTTTGTAGGGCACTTCTGATTTGAACTAGCTGAAGTGATAAAAATGGCAGATCACTTGGAGATGAAGTGGGACTGGATAACATAAGCTACTGCTATTAACTTTTGTGTTCTTCACTGCACACAGAGCACAGTCCTAGAAAACATAACTAAAAAGGTGCTCAAGAACTATGTTTCAAACAGATTTAAGGAACCATTCTCTTTGCATTCTAGCCAAGGAAGTGGATAAAATGATAGCATTCAAGTCCTTAGAAATCAGATTTCGTAATGGCATTTTAAAACAAACATGATTAAATAAACACTTCAAGCATGTAGTTTTTCGACAAATACTTTTTATGATACACTATTTTAGAACATCAAAATTTCACAATTTTAACCTTTTGTACAAATGTCAAATGGTTGACCAACAATACAAATAAATATAGAAATATACCTAAATGTATATATTAATTCTATGTCGCAAATTGAACCAATTAGTTTCATCTGTTAAGGCCTCTCCTTCTGTGGCGGTGTCGTGTGACATCGTATTGCCAACTTCACTGTGAATACAAGTAAAACACAGTAAATGTTCAGAGGCTTAGAGCGTCCAGTTTTCAGGTTTTTTTACCAAGTTTTTTCCCCGTATTGAAAATATAAAACACGGTCTCAGTCCGTGGTTTATAAAACGTCCGTATTTTATAAACCGTGGACTGAGTCGGTGTTTTATAGGTCGCGGACTGAGTTCGTCTTTTGTAAACCGCGGACTGAGTTCGTCTTTTGTAAACCGCGGACTGAGTCCGTGTTTTTCAGGGGTCAGTCCAGTCCGGTCCAGTGCAGTCCGTGTTTTACAAGATGCCGAGTCTATGAGCCGTATGAGCTATAATTCTTAGTGGGAGACTTGTCGATTCTCCGGTGTCTGTTGACACAGGACTACTTTGAAGAGTTGCGTATGTTATAAACTTTGAAGAGTTGTGCCGGAATGTTACAAAATGTTGTCACAGAAATAAAGGATGAAAAATGGTAGGGCTATAACTAATAAAGACTATGTTGTTTCTACATAACGGACTGCATGTACGAAACATCAATCGAGTGGGCTCTATGAACCTTATGAGCTATAATTCTTAGCGGGAGTCCTGTCGATTATCCGTTTTTGTTCACACAGACTACTTTCCTAAGAGAAATGGCGATGATTTGTGCAATCCAGTTTTTTCATGAAAGCAAAACACTTGTCTGTAAGGGCGATTAGTTGTTTTTTTGTCACAAGAATATTTCGTTTGCATATAAGGTACGTTCGTCATCCTTACAGCACCATTTAAACTCGTGGATACGCAAAGCGTAGAATCATGTAATTGCCAGTGCGGGCTCAGATATGCAAATGTGTCACTCACTCAGATGTAAACAATTCGATATCTTTAAATTGGATAGCTTTCGTAATCGTGGCTTTTTTCGACAAGTTTTCGACACCCTAGATAATTGTCTTTAAGGGCCTCTTTACACGGAGGTGGGGTTACCTGCCTAGGAGGGCAACCCGTCAGTTTTCAAATAAGTTCTTACAGGATCAGGGGTAGCACAGTTGGTAAGTGCGCTACCTTCTGTGCTGGAGGTCCCCAGTTCGATTCTCAGTAACTCCAACGCATGTTCCGACTTTCCTCTCATCCGTGCAGCTTAACCTTTAAATACCCGTAAAACGGAGCACTGACAGAGGAAGGGGGGTAAAGTGCGCACCGAGGGCCACACGTTTATCAGTGTCACGTGAACACTGTTACGTTCTACCCTCGGTCGTTGTAAAGCTTCTTAACCTTTTTTTTTTACATTTTCAGCGTTGCGTTTACATGATACGTGGGGTGACCTCTCGTTACGCCGAGTAACCCGCCTAGCCGGGTCGCTTTTTGCCATGTAGACGGTTGAAGGGCCTTGACAGGTGGGGTAACCCACCAAGCTGGGTCGGCTGGTGTTACGCGTAAAAACGCGCCAATGAATAATCAAAGGCTCTTTGAGCCAGCTCATTCATGCAATGAGCAATAATTTATTTTTAAAGAATAACTCATGTAATGAGCAATATTTACATTGCTTCTGGTTGAAATCCTGCATATTCAGAATATTTGGTAATCTAGCAGTAATCAGAGAGATTAGAAGAGTGCATTCGACCAGAAGGGACAATTTTATCATTCTCGATCCAATCTACACGCTGTACAGAAAGAGCAACATTCTTTTACATTTGTGCATTAAGCGCGGAAATTAACACAGTACAGATGTTCCATTGGGAGGTGTGGTAGATTAATGATTTATGTGCTTGAACATTAAAAATTCATCAATGGCAGTTTTACTAATTTAGATGTGACAAATCTAATACTAAATTGTATAGTTGCATGCACGTGGCAGCGTGTGTAAAAAAAAATCACGTTTAGGGTCCCCTTGGCGCGAACATTTTGTCGTCTCAACAATTTCCAGAGCTTGCAAAATTCTGCCTTGATCTATAAATTTATTTATAACAGCTACAAACTACAAATTATTCTTGATCTTTGCACTTGCTTATTGCAGCGAAGATTTTTTGGACTTTTGTAAAGCCGAAGCAGGGTGGGGTGGTGAGGACACTTTCTCTTCTGTCCACGGTACACAACTTCCGTCCACCAATTTCTTTCACTTCCGTCCACGGTCTACAACTTCCGTCCATAAACTTCCGTAGCATTGAAAATAGTCAAATATTATGGCATAGAAATTAGTCAAAGCTAAAAAAAGCTAGCTAAATCCTTTTACGAGCCAAAGTGGCCCATGGAGCCGGTCCTTATCCCCGGCTTCTGTAATGCTTACTAATCCATCGCAGGTTAGCCCCCAGCAGAAGCTGGTACTCATTTAACCGACCTCGGGAGCGTGGGAAAGCTGAGTCAACTTTGGCGGAAAAGAAGGTCACACAAATGCTCAACTCTTGGCTGAGCAGGGGATTCAATCTGGGACCTTGTAGTTAGAAAGCAAAGATCTTACCACTGCGCCAACCACGCCGCCGTCAAAAATTAGTCAAAGAGGTGTCTCAAAGGGCACTATACGGACTTTTTTCCTAGAATACTTACTAGTTACTTCCTAAATGTTCTTTTGATACTGATAGGACGTACTCATCGAGTCTGGACTAGTTAATGAGGGGTCCATCAAAGTGAATTAAAGGTGTTCTACTATGCAGGCAAACACTATAACATATCCGTTTTTGGTCACAAGACTATGTGCAAAACTTAACTATGACTAGACTATGTACAAAGACTATGTACAAAGCTTTACAAAGACTGCGACTCGAAGAATTCCTTGACGCACTGGATAAGGAATCCAAAAAACCTCTGTTTTGCACCGTCCAAAAGCGCATGTTCTGTCGTAAATTGTAATACCTGTCGTATATTGTAATAACGGTTGCTTAAATCGTAATAAATGTGGAGAATTGTAATAAATCTTGTCGTAAATTGTAATAATTGAACTATCGTAAATTGCAATTGCACTCTGTCGCGAATTGTAATAAATGGAGCTGTCGTGAATTGTAATGCTTCTCGTGAAATGTAATAAACTTGTCGGAGACCAGATACTGCTTTTAAAATTATTTTAGCACCCTGGTATTTTTGGCCTTTTAGTTATTTCAGGGTGTAAAACCCTCAATGCATGTCTTTTGTAGATTTTTTGTATTAAATTTTCAGTAATCAAAAAAGTGGGAAATAAAATTTGTTGTTGTACAGTATTGTTGTTGTTGTTTCTAACTACGGCGATGAAGTCACAGGACATGTGACCTTACTTTTTGCCTTAATCTTTATTGGTATGACTGGTATAGCCAATGTGTTTACTATGGCCCATATTGACCAAATGTGTGCACCAGGGCATATTCTCGAAATTTTAAGGGTAGCGTATTTTCTCTGATAAGCGCCCAGTTCCGGTCCCTATAGAAGGGCCGCTTATCAAATTTACCTTGAAGACAAGAGACTTTAAAAAAAAATTATATCTATTGGTATATTGTGCAGCAAAAACCAAAATTACAGCACTTTATCTTCAAATTATTTTGGCTGTTTTACTGTTAAGGTGTTTGGCGGAATGGGGGATGGAGAGATGGGTGGTTTTTAGAGAGGGACTCTTATAAAAAGGATCTTGGAGGAGCGGTTTCATAAGGATGCGCTTCTTAAAAACTGTGTGCTTAATGGAGCACTCTTGTAGATCATTGAAGTTTTAAAGCTACATGTAAAAGTAAAATGTCTATCTTTTTTATCGAACCTTACTGTGTAATAACACATGATATTCATATCCTTATATTATTTGTCTTAAATATTTTCATGTTTTAATTCCAATATGCAAAATAATATCCTCGTGTCACCTTTTCTTGCTCGCAGCACTTCACTTTCTATTGGAAACTGCGAGTCTGATTGTCTATGAGAAAGTTGCGCATGCTCAGTACTGCAAAAGCGAGTCTATTTTTTTTCTACAAAGGGCTGCAGCTATGATCTATTTGTATAAAGTGCTTGGCTATGCACAAGCCTTTTTGCAACTCGACTGAAACCGCTGAAACATCTAACACAACTGGCAAGCTATGCTCTTGGAGCTGTTGTCATATACCTGGTACAGGGAGTTGTAACACAAAGCAATACATGTACAAAGATCGCTATTAGGCCTTGATCCCAACAGAGCAACCGCCAAGTTATGCCCTTGGAGTTGTTGTCAGTTGCCTTTGGAGCTGTTGTGGGGCTTATAATCTCAGCGGGGGTTGTTACACAAAGCAATGTTGGTATGCAATGATCGCTAAAAGTTTTAGTCGCCAAAGGCCTTAATCCCAAAAGTACATCTGTACTAACGCCAAATTATGCTCTTGGAGCTGTTCTAGTGTCATGTTTGCTACCGGGGTTTGAAATCTCAACGTGGGTCGTGGGTTGTGGCTTGGGATCATTTCCAATAAAGCTTGCTAAAGGGCTTGGGATCCTGACGGTACAAATAACACAAGCCAATCATTTCCTCTGAGTCAGAGAACCAATCGTGCATGTCCTTGGAGTTGTTATTAAGCCTGTAGGGCTTGTGATTCTAATGAGACAACCTGTAGGGCTTGGGATCCTGACGGTACAAATAGCACAAAGCCAATCATCTCCTTTGAGTCAGAGAACCAATCGTGCATGTCCTAGGAGATGTTAATAAGCCTGTAGGGCTTGTGATTCTAACGAGATATCTGACACAAATCAAAGTGTTTCTTTAAAGTATTATAATCACGCTTGCTAAATGACGTTCGATCAATACGTGGCATCTAACACAACACAAATGATTTCTTAACACGCGCTACATTGTTTCTCCGAAGTTTGAAAATTGTAAAACATCATCAAATTTCGTACGCGTACACATAAACAGCAAAGCTGTTGTGTCCTTCAGTAAAATTTTGTGAATTGAACAAATACTTCGTTAAGAATGTCATCCAACTTGCAAATTAACACATCCCTCATGACATCAGACATTTTAGTTGGATATCTGTAGTTAATTCCTGCAAGTTCAAACCGAGAATTGTATCGCTTTATCTCTTGCAGTAATGTAGAAACATTTCTAGTGCTCAAAAGTTCCGTCAGCGGTTTATATAAAAGCTGCCATAGTAATTTAAAGTTGATCGTGTTAGTGATATCGATATCAGATTTATCAGAATTAGTACCATAACTCAACATTTCATTAATTTTACACACTATCAATGCTTTCTTCGCCGTTTCATGGTTCGATTGAAGGGTCCTTTTAACATTAACACTGTAGGATTTATGAGGTGACGAACATTTGTCAAGCTTGAAAAGCAAATCTTGATGGCCTCTTAGGCGAAATACTCGAGTAAGAGGTTCCTTTAGCGCATGCCACAAATGGGAAAATGACGCTGACCGAAACTGCGGCTCCATTCCTTCGATATGGCTCTCTAGTACGTCGACTATAGCACTATCCACCTGTTCAGGGAACACTTTTCTTTGGTAATGGGAGAGAAATGCTGGCAGGATGTTTAGGGATAAATAAGAGTGTTTATTTAAATTCGCTTCTTCGTTGTCTCTTCCGCTTCCTTGTACACTGTCGTCCTTAATAGGCGATACACCTTTAATCTAGAACGTAACGAAAGAAAATAATGAAGGATCAAAAAGGAATACAGTATTATGAAAACCAGAAAAGCGACACAAGAACGATCAAAAACGAATATTGAGCAGGGATGCTTTATTAAGTGCATTTCTTCTCTTCGTACTTTTAAGGGTAAACTTAGACCATCTTTTTCGAGAGATTAAGATTAGTCTACCCTTTGGTCAAGACGAGATACTACATATATAAGATTGTTTGTCCAAACTGTCGTAGGATAAGTGCTTTGATTTTGTGCCCTTGTTAGATTTTTACAAGGATTTGTAAATTATCAATTCCTTATCATTTATTTATTTTCTTGCTTATTCTGGGTGTAAGGGTAGTTAGGGAACTTTTCTTTGGAGGTAGATTGGGTGGTGTGATGTATTATATGAGGTAGTGTTACAAGTAGTCAACAGTGTTAACACTGCGGGCTCGAAATGTGTTGAGAGCTTGCTCTGCCATTTTGTATTGCTCATGCTGTTCATATATTAGAATAAAAATGTGTTTTATTTGAGCCAGCGTGTGAATATCAAGATAATACAGGTGGCTTAATCTTGTAGGGGACTTACTTCTGGTCCTTTTGTTTAGCAGTCACGTGTAACTATACGTTTTGTTATTCTAAATCTGTATAAATAAATAAATAAATAAATAAATTTGGAACAAGAATGAGTGTGAAAAAAGAGCAAAATGAATAAAAAGAAGAACAAAAACTACGGAAGGGAAACAAGGAAAGCAGAGAAAGTACTAATACGAGTTGAAACTGGAAATTGAAGTCCAAAAGGTGGATAGCAACGTAAACGTAAGTTGAAAACATTTTATTTATAACAATGAGTTTGGAATTCTCAATTATGCAACGGTTCTTTTTAGTTCCCAATACAAGTATTGCTCAAATCAAATATCGGGAAAAAGGATACCAATTAAAAAATGTTCCTCATTTAGGACAATTAGATAGAAGAGAATATGAATTATGGGAAGAAACTGGATTTATCACCGAGTCAAATTCATTAACAACGCCATTGTTATCATCAATAAAACTGTGCGATTTGTATGTTAAAACATTGTCATAATGCTACTCTACAGTTGTTAGATATTGGGAACGTCATTTATATTGACTTTTGCAGTCAAATAAAAACTATCCAGTTAAAAACGTTTTGAATTCAATAAATGTTTTTACCCCTGGTCGATTTTAAACTTTCTGAATACCTTACGCGTTATATACTCCACATGCAGGAGTCTGTATTACTACAGTAACGTTCATTATTACCTATTCACCGTGAGCCCCAAAAAGTAGTAAAT
>JAOCNB020225618.1:0-16637 GCA_026546465.2 Palythoa caribaeorum
ATTCCACTGAAGTTATCGGTCGTACGAAAGCCGAGAAAGGCCAGGTATTTGCAAATTCAAAATTTTCCGAATTCAAAATTTCCGAATTCAAAATTTCCAAATTCAAAATTTCCAAATTCAAAACTTCGTAATTCAAAACTTCCAAATTCAAAATGCCCAAGTTCAAAATTTTCCGATGTAGAATTTTTAAATTATATTTTATTTCATTTTTTTACATTTCTTTGGGCCTCCTGTGGTGCGGTAATAACGCGCTAGCCTAGGGACAAGGACATTAGAGGAGAAAAAGAAAATGAGAGATCTTAGTTTTTATGTCTCTCTTCTTTTCATGTTTCCTGGTTTATTTCACTCAGTCTTCTCTCCACAGGCATTTTCTGGCTACAAGATATATGAGCTGCGTGTGGAGGAGACTACCCAGAGGCACTGGGATGTTGAATCTATCACAGTACTCTTCAACGACTATTAGAGCAAAATCTAACCCAACATTGGTAACATAAGTGTTAATCGTTCCCTACAGAGCAAGGGGGGTTAATCTGCTGTGAAACACTAATTGTTATGTAGGATACAACTGTTGGTTTAGCATAATTATAGTGCTTTTGCTAATAAGAATGATTTTGGATAAAACAAGACATGACCGAACCTGAACATGCAAAAACTTACTGTGAAAATAAAGTGGAGTGGTAAAACGGTGGCTTTGTGTTTGTACCACATGCCAAATTAGGGTGCTCAAGCCATTTCTCCGTCATATTTTTGTAGTTACAAAGGGATAATAATAACAAGGTAATTATTCCATTCAACTGAAGAAGGAATGGAAGCTCGTGAACTTTGCTTTAAAAAAAATTCAAGGATTTGGACAGGAACAAACCCTTTTCACGCCAGCGTGACATTATAAAATATTCTGGTGTTTGCAAAAAAACAGAATTCATCATTGCATTTGTCACATCAATAATGGTAAAAGTGCAAAGTTTCGATGAGAGTCGCCAAGAATTGGCGAAGATGTGAACATTTGAAGATAAACGAAGGAAATTAAACCGCCTGTTATAAATCGACACTGCGTTGTTTATATATTCAGATGTGATTCGTGCGACGCTAATTATGTGGGCTACATGACTTGACACCTTCACCAACGCGTAACAGAGCATAAAAGGTCCTCCATTGGTCAACACCTTCAGCGTGAGCACGGCATTACAGCTTCAATGACTCTTGATTTACAGTGCTACAGAAATTCAAAAGCAAATTTGTTTGCTTGGAGTGCGAGATGCTATTCAATCAGAAAATCAAACCTAGCTTGAACGTTCAATCAGATTCTGGTCGTGCCAAACATTTTGTTTGACACCTTTCAAGTTTTGTTTTTGTTTTCGTTGTTTTGTTGTGAAATTCAGCCAAGCTTATTATGAATTCAAAAGTGTATGCAGTACGCCTACAAAAACGTCGTTTTGTTTCTCGAACAATGACTAGAAAATGTCGTCAGACAGGAAGAGAATAGGCATCCCTTTACAAACTAAATGATTATAACAACAACAACAACAATAACAACAGCAACAATAATCATAATCATAAAAATAATAATAACAATAATATTAATAATAAGGTAAGGCTTGGTCGCGCTGTGCTGGCACTTGCATGCCCATACAGATACGTTGATTTGTGACTAGAAAAAATATTCTGCATATATAAAGCGTTTGATTATTAAGGGTCTTATACATTGAAATCGACTTTTCCTTTGTTCGGTCGCGACTATTAAACTAAGACCCAGTCCCATCCAAGCATATCGAGAATAGGACCAGCACTAGCATCATAGCTAGATCTCTGTAGTTTTTGCAACTTATTACTCAGGTGTTGACTTAGGTCATCCCAAACACTACTACAGTAATTAAAATAAGGCTCGACAAGGGCCTTCTAAATTTTAGCAAGTATGTATTGCTTTATGAATGGTCTTGCACGTTTCAAGGTGCCAACGCCCGAGGAAGTTGTTTTGGAAATATTGTTAACATGCTTAGACCAGGTGAGGGTCTCATCAATTGTTAGGCCGAGTGACTTTGAGGAGTCAAATCTTTTGATTTTTCTGTGTTCGATATGTGCCCGTATGGCAGTATTAGTTTGGATTTTGTAGCTTCTGACGCGAGCCAATGATCAAGAGTTCGCTTTTGGTTACATTAGACTGAGTTTGTTGGCTCTTAACAATGTGTTAACATTGGCAGGAGCGTTGTTGATCATTACCTCTAGATCACTGGTATTAGAAGCTGCAGAACTAACATTAGTGTCATCTGTGTGCACCCGAACAGTGCCATCTTTCAAAGAGTTAGGCAAATCACCTATATACAACAGAAATAGTAATGGTCTAATTAGTGAACCCTGAGGGACACCGCAAGTAATTTGACTAGCGGTCGATAAGTGACCATTTATATTACAACGTTGACTTCTATGAGATAAATAGGACGAGAACCAGTTTATGGAATTACGATGAAGGTAACACGTTTCTAGTTTCTGGATGATAATTTGGTGGCCAATAGTTTCAAAGGCTTTCTTTAGGTAAATAAAGATTACCCCATTTAGTAGGCCTTTGTCAATATTGACGCACCAACAAACAATGCAATAAGAGTACAATGCAGGGATCGAAATCCAGACTGGCTATTTGATAGTAGGTTATTTGTGTTCAAGTAATGATACAACTGGTAATAATTTAGCTACAAGAGGAATGTCAGTTGTAGGGTATGTTCATTGTGATCTGCGTAGTAATGCTATTAATACAAAACAGTGTACTAACCATCGTCAGGGATTCCTCGCTCGTGAATCTCAATATTTGGCTCATTCGGATCCAAGCCACCATCGCTGGAATCCATGCCTTGGTGATCGTCTTCTTTTTCCTCATCATTCCTGGAGTACACAGCCGGCATTTCAATCAAGGACGTCTCATGATTGGCTATCTCTTTTTTGTATACTACTCGCGGGGTAGATAATTGTTTCTTTAGGTCAGCCGAGATTATATTTGAATTTATCTCGCCTTCGTCAATTACTTCGAGATTCTCGCTAGGAAGGGAAGCCGGTTTGGACAATATTTCTTTAGTTTCTTGATCGCGATAAAATCTTTTTACCAAAGCTGATCCACTAACGTCCGCTATGAATAAACATGAAAAGAAACTCTCAACTAAATGATTTGGGGGAGTTAATACACCACGTTTATCAGTCAATGAGGCATAGACAAAAAGTACAGAAAATCGAACCATAACTTTTAATAAACAAAACAGGCGCTATCGCAGAAAACACAGAATATTTCAAAGAAAACATACCACTTGGTCCGGAACTATGTCCATTGTTTAGAAACTGCATTTCTGTGGACTCACGGTCACCCGAGATGTAGGACTCGCTTGCAGTGAAAGCATCTGTGGAGGGATCATCCTTGAGATAGTGTACGAACTCGATGAAGTCCTCTTTCAAAGGCTTCAAAGATCTCGTCTCACGTGCAATCGCATTCTTCTTGAAAGCACTGTTTTTACCCTCGTTATTATTAACCTCTGCAATGCTTTTTAATGTTTCTGTTGATTCTGCAAAGTGCGATTGCAACTCCTCTTCCATACTATCTATATTTGACGAGGTGTCGTCTGACCCTGACGCGTCGGTCTCTAAATCGGACTCAGAACCTGATCCCATCGGAACTTTCTGTTGTGGGTTTGAAGCGAAAAACATTTTAATGTTTTCTTCGGCTAGAGTAGATGTATGAGATGACTTAGCTTTGTAATCATCACGTAAGAATTCCGCATTAGATATAGAAGCTGAAGAGTCCCATGTGCCTGACGCCGAAATGTCTTCTTCACTGGAAAATCCGTCGTTTCTCTTCATATGGTGATTAATGGAAACTGCGTTCAATTTACTAGCAAGTTTTACAACAGCACCAGTTTTGGAAGTTTTGCTTTTCTTGTCTATAACTTGTTTGGGGTTAGCCTTTCCTTCCGCGGATTCTAAAAGGTAAATATTTGTATTTTCTCACGTTAAAAAGGGGCTTTTAAACTTACCGCTGTGATCTATTCATCATTCATTTTGATATATAGGCACTCTTAATTCATTTTTAAATTTAATACCCATTACATGTTGCTACATTCCATTAACTTTACAAAATGTGATAACAAACGTTTTCATGTTATAAGATTAAAGAGTTCTTACTAATGGGATAAAGTTTTATAGTTTCACTATCAGTTTTATGTAGCTGATAAAAATTTGAAGGATATCAGTTCTAAGGACAATTACAGTTAACTAAAGGGCCGACGAAGAAGATAGATAGACTGATACGATTTTCTTTACAAAATACACGAAAAATACGTATCGACTAATATATAACAAGATAGTAAAATATGTAAGTGTTCAAGATTAATATGTGTAGTAAGAGGCTTAAAGGCAAATATGTAAGGTTTGGACCCAGAACATACAAATTGTGCACAACATTGTTGCGTAAAATACCAATTAGGATTCTAAGAAAATGGATTCATAAGGGCTGCGATATAGATATACAGGTTTCCCGATTCCAGACACCAGTTCATAAAGAAACAGAACGAAACTCGTGTAGAAGAGGCCATTTGAGCTCCTTCTCAGTGCCATACCAAAGGCTTTTCTACCGGGAACATAAACGTTTTTAGTTAAACCCATTAAAAAACCATCCCTAACTGTAGTCGGATAAATAGGAGATATTTTGGTGTTAATTGGGTGATGTAATCTTGCATAGTTTATGCAAAAAAGTATGTTAATTTAATGTTGTTTTTCAAAATTGTTTTTCATTAAAAAGTCTTGCTGATTAGCGTTAATTCAATTGATATCTGAACAAACATAAATTTTATATAAACTCCCAAATGGTGTAATTTAATGATTAATTGTTTTGATAAATCCAAGTCGCGGCGAAAATGGCGACCGGAAGAGTTGCTATGTTTCCATAGAAACCAATTAACAGTAAAAATGTTAGCCAACCAAATTAAAACTTAAATAGTAAATAATTTTTGTGCTAATTGTTAATTTAATTAAACATTTAGTTAACCTTTTAGTGGGGAAGGGAAGAGTCCAAATGACCTTCCCCTTCCCCAATATATACGTATTTTATATGGTTTTCGCCCATATGTTTAAGGATTAATTTGTTATAAAAATTAAGAAATAGTTTGTACATGAGTTTAAAATTTGTTAAAAACGTGTGTTTGTGGACTTTGTGTTTCATCGGTATTCTAAACCCATCCACTAGACCACAATAGTGATTTTTGGTTGGCTAATTAGTTCATGAATTATTCAGAGGCTGTCCACAAGAGAAACATGCAGGAGGCGGCACAGGTAAGGCCACAAATTTGGTTCATATTTTGCTAATTGGTACAACTTGGAGCTGTTTTAAGGAATATGCCATTTTTATGATTCTAAACTATTTTCTTTGTGTATTCTATTGGCGATCCTCTCGGGAGGCTATTCCCCTCTTCTAATTGCGTAAATAAGGTCTCTATTTGAATATTTATTTTTCTTGGCAGCTTAACATTAAAAAACTCAAACTGGTACGCTGCAATGACATTCATTTAAGGCCTTTAACTATGCCATTAACATGCCTACTGATGCCTTTTTTATTCTTGGGTCACTCTCCGATGGTCACTCTGTGAACAGTGCAAATCACGAAAAAAGCATGGTTATCAAAAAATTGAATAAAACAATCGCGCCGTATTTCGTGCTTAGCCATGTATATCCCGAGGAAGGCAATAAACCATATTATCAATACAGTGCTTCGAAGGTTTGGGACCTTTTGACGTTTTCGAAAATCAAACGCCAGAAATTTTTCGTCAAAGCGAAACTAAGTCACTTGCAAGTTGGATTGCTGATGACAATAAATTTCGCGTACTATGAAAGCATATCCTTAATTTGCTGATAAATCAGTATTTCTTATTGAAGCAAATGTCTAACCCGTCCAAAGGTGATCATTTCGCTCGTATTATATCGTTCCACTGCTCCAAGGTGCAAAGAGTTTGACTCAAGTGTCCTACGGCGTATTAAATAAAAAAAGCAAAAGTTTCAAAAATAACCTTTCAAAATTGCAGATTTTAGCTATCTGCTTTTTTCTGTCGAACTTAATAGAGACCTACACAAAAGATCTTTGTGTAAACTCTGTTCCATTTCTTCATCCACAAACGATGTCGAATTCATCCACAAAACAATTGCAACAATTCATTACCGCGATATCAAGCAACGGGTCTGAGTACGTTTTATGATCAAGATTCAGCAACTCGTTTTTTTTGGCCCACCCATCAATTGCCCCTCTTTTCTGGAACATACAGACAAAAGCACACTTGAATCGTTTGATTTTAACTTTATTTTGTGATGTTCGGAAAATCAGCTGTGCACAGCAAACCTCCAGCGGTCTTTTCAAAAGCTTCTTTATGTTCGACTAAGGTCAAATATTAGTAAGATGGCTGGAGATGCCCTTTACCAATGCTCTGAGAGGAATGAGCTCTTTCGCTGAAAGAGTCCTTCGACAGTTTTCAACAAAAATTGTTCCAAAAGTTAAACCGACATAAGTGTATCTAAAGGGAGGAGCTAATTCTTGTGGTACTTGTACGGAAAAGATGCTGAATAACCGACTTATTACGCTTAGGAATTTTTTAGTTTCCATTTGCATCGTGACTGGACGCGTGACATTCAACCTACTTCAATTTATTGCAGCAAAAATAAAAGTATTCCCAAAGTTTTGAAGCACTCAATCATGAGCTGCAACATATTGTGATCGCATCGTTGGCGCAATTATTTTACGGCTCCCTTTTTAAATCTCAGATTCGGCATATTCCCAAAACGCAGTGAAGTACCACACGCGAAATACACTGCTGCAAAAAGGGAAGAGGTGCTCTACCGAAAAGAATGTTTTTTGAAATGCCCAAGCCTTTGTCGCTATTCATTAAAACAGTGAAAAAGTTTTAAGAGCGAACAGAACTTAACAATTTTCAATGCTAAAACTAGGTAACAATGGCTCCCATTGGGACCCCTCTTCGGGAACGCCACGAGAGAGGGCTTGAGACATAAAAATACCACCAATGTTTGTCCGTGATTCAAGCTGTGTAGCCCCTGCAAGTTTCTACATGTTTTTTTGTGTGTGTCCGTTCTCTTAATGTGTTTGAGAAAGAAATTTAAAGTGATACCTTTAGCCTTCAACGCTTGTTGAATTCCGAACCTCTGGTTTCTGCGCGAGGTGACGTCATTGTCCTCTCGAGTCACCCTGGACGACCTTAAAGGACGTTGTTGTTCATGAGATTTCTCTGGCGAACCAAAGAACCTTTCTAAATGGATTTCATCCTCTCTTTCCGTTATATCTCTTTTCTTAAATCTGTGTGTTCTGCTTGGTCCCAGGATACTCTCCCCTTTAATCTCTCCGTTGACTTCAAGTCGTTTTACTCGATGAAGTTCTTTGCCAGCAGTAAAGAATGGTTTGGCTTAAAATAAATTCATAGAAGATATTTATTATGGTGCAACCTACATAAAGACTGCGACTGCCTGAGTAGATCTGCTTTTATAGGTCTCCTTTCTGTAAGATTGCCAACAAATGCTAAGACTGAATAAATATAACGGAAAACAGATAACAGTCTTTTAGATTAGTGTTTATTCTTAGCAAAAAATAAAAGCAATTGATTTAGCAGTCTTGTGCACACATGATTCAATTTTTTGTTCAAAAAATCCTCTGGTCGAAGGCTGATGAGTCCGTTTAACATTACCAAAGTTTGCGAACTCCCATTTTGGGGCATTGTTTTGTTTGTTAGGTAGTTTGCGAAAGCACTCGAAGTGCACTTGAAATAACAAAGTTGACAGGAAGCCAGTATATTCAATTATTCAATACTAAACAAACATACCTCCACAGTAAAAACTGAACGATATCCATATGTGAGTTGCAACCAAAATTTTCCAAGAATTCATGATTGCCAAACGTTTTCAACACCGTGTTTTGATGGCCCCTAGAGAAATCAAAACACGTGAGACAATTCTAAATACGGCAAGTCATATAACATTTTTTTGTTTTTAAAATTTGGTTACGGAAGAAAATGGCAACAGAACTGCTACAGCCAATATGGTCTTTACTGAACTAAATTGTGCATTATAAGTTAATTGCCATGTTCTAGTTGTCTTAATTTCAAGTTACATTTATTTTACCACGTTAGAATTTTAATTTAATAAAACGCTGAAAATTTTGGTTTCCATAAGAATAGGGGGCAGCCTCGGATGACTGTGAACAAACTAGAGTCTCTCCTCTGACAAATTAGCTCCTTTAATTAAGTTTTGTTGAAGTAATTTTTTAATTTTTTGACCCTGATTTTGAATACTGGGAGATAACATCAATTGAAAAAGCTCATATTCTGTTTTAAAAAATATTTAGCTTTAAATAAATAGGCTTCTAATTTTGCTTGTCGTGCAGCAATAGGCAGGTTTCCGATAAAAACAAATCTTAAAATACTGATCAGTTGTTTTTGCAAAAAGCAAAAAGCAAAAACAACTTCGTAAAACAGACCTTTATTCTTTCACAAAAACTGAGGGAAAACAGTTTATAAAAGTGTAGATTCTTATGCTGAATTCAATGCAAAAAATGTGCATTTTTTACAAAATATCTTCAGGCATACAAAATATGCACAACATTGTAAAAACTGATATTAAAATTTACTTAGATCTGGTGAAGTAAGCTGATTAATTCACAAAAACGTTACTTGTTTTTAAATTCAAACTTCATACTGAACCAGAACGGTACTTAAATGTAATCAAAAGTGTGAAATTTAAACCATCTTTAACGTAAATTAGTATGTGTAATCGAATGGTGACAAGTGAAATTAGGAAATAATTCAACGCGCGTGTTGTCAAAATTCTGATATTTTCCTGAGGTGAGGGAAATTCGCTAGAATTTTGACAAAGCGCAAGTCATCGTCAAGAACAAAGTGTTGAAGCTTAAGACTCCGGAAACAAAGACGAGCAGCGACAACTCAGCAACATTGTTGACGGCAAAGAATTCCAGATTGAAAGGGACCAAGTCGAGTTCACCTTCAGCCTCTTGACATCCAGTCCTGTACCGGAGTTAGTAGTTTTTATTTCATTCATTCATTGAAGACGGTTTTTGACCAATGGTGCACGGAGTTTTGACAGCTCACCCGATTTTGCAACATTTTATGAACAAATACAAAGCTTGGTCGAAAAGGTTTACTTCTGACAATTAAGTAATTTTAAAGGGTTTTAAAGCTTTTAAAACCATGATTTTATTGCATTGACTTCTTCCACGCTAAATTTTTAAAATCTGGACGCCATTTTGAAATCGTTGCCATGGCAATTTTGTAATTTCACATGTAAAATTACAAATTACGAATGAAATTTCGTGTCAGAATTAAAGAGAAGTTTGTCACACCATGGTAATAAGAGTAAGTAATTGACTATGAGAAATATCAAAACCTTAAATTTCCACATGAAAAACGATTTTGTCTGATCTTCAGAGCCAATTTCACTTTATATGTCATTAAGTTTCACATGAAGTCCAAAGTGACAACATATTTTAATTAAGAAATGAAACATGTTCTCCGGGCCTTTATAGCTTCGTTCGAGCCGAGACAACTTGAACCACGGTAGATCAGTTCAGTAGATCACAAACTTTGCTTTCATGTAACTACAAATTCTCATTTTTGTCCACCAATCAGATCCTATGTTCTATCTGACTTTTTTACAAATCTCAATGCAATCCGGCATATCACCTTCATTACGAAAAAACAAAATTTTCACAAGTTTTAAAAATCGTGTGACCGATTCAACTAGTACCAAAAAATTGCCTTGTTTTATTTTGTTTTGTTTATAATTGTTTTAACTTGAAGAACCCCGTGTTCTATTATTGTTTCTCCCTGTACAGCCATCTGCAAAATCTTCGTTAATAAAATGAAATAAGATTTAAAATCACCTCTTGGAAATCCCGTCATGAAATTATATAATTTGTTCCTTTAATTATTAATATTGTGTGTTGTTTAATAGTCATGTCAATATTATGTTCAATTATTGTTTGGCGGCAACGTTTGAATTATTGACATTTTCAATTAATGCAAGTACAAAACTATTGAAAGTTTAAAATATACTAATGTGAACAAATTATTAAAAGCCATACAGCTACGATCTTAAGCTACATTGGCCTTTCGACCTGAACGGTCCTCTTCAGTGTAGTGATGTGAATGCTGCAGCGAAAAAAAGCAACCAATAATGACATATGCAAATGTAATGATCTAGTTTAGGTGCCTTGGCTGGAGCGCAGAATTAACAGAAACAATGCCATAACTGGAAAGGCGTCAGATTTTGGAGTTAAGTTCGGGGAATTCATTTAAATGAACCAAAGTTTTGTTTAGCATTAACTTGATAACAAAAAAAATCCAGTTTTGATTTTTGATAGTTTAAAAAAACAACCTCGGGCTACTAAGTTTATTGCCGTTACCTGCCACGTCGGAGAGGGGACAGTCTAAACAGGCTATTGTTATTTCAAATAGACCTGTTTTTTGTTCAACTTAAAAAGCGAGATTGGATAAAAATTGGTATCTTTTTAAAAACATTAGGTGGTGGAAAGATTTTAGTTTTAGCGTTATAGTCTTCTTCTTCAGAACTTCTCAGTCAGCGCTTCTTAAGAAGTCAGCACCCCGTGACTTCAAGCGTTCTCACTCAGCGTTCTGGTCTTAGCGTTCTTGTCTTAGCAAACTTAGAACTGTGTCTTGTAATCCTGAATTGAATGTGTTAAACCCATTTACAGTTAGTCTAGCCTGCATGTTCACTTAAAGTAAAGCTCGTATATATCGAGGAAATATATAGTAAGCTCATGACAATCAAAGCCTGGTGTTTTGCCTCATACATGTGTTTAATAGTGAATTATTTATGACGCGATCAAATTTGACAATCAACACTGTTGCATTAGGAAAGTTACTTTATATGATAAGCTGTAGTTTTATAGAAATGTCTATATTTTGGATCTTATAGCTTAAATCGAGTGGTCATTCTCACAATTTCAATTTGCTTAAGGCGAAAAATGAAAAACAATATAAAAGGTTAGAAATTCGGAATTAGATAAGAACGGAAGTAAATTTTTTAACCTAAAAAACGAAGACCTTTTTAGTTCTTAAAAAATCTAAATTTGAAGTTTCTTATTTAAATATAATAGAAAGCTATTGACTATTTCTTTTTTTCAAACAACCTATATAACAAGACCGGTTCTATGCAGGGAGCAAAGCAAAAATTGTTAACCCGTTCAACTTAGCTTATATTAGTTTAAGCACTGGAATCGAGCACGTGCACTCATTTTGTGTGCTTGCATTTTGATTTAAGTAGCTTTTTTATCTTTCTCAAAACAGATTCCTCTTCGTGAGGTAATTTTACATATATATTGAAATGGCTCCCACTTTGATGAAAATGTTCGATGGACGTACCTTTGTTCACAATGTCCCTTGTCCTTCTGTCATCTTATACTTTCACGTTAAAATTCTTTTGTAACGTCACTTTCCTACGACTGCAGACTGACTGCAGTATCTTTAGTTATATCTAATGGTACTCGTTTTATGCTTGTTAAAGCGGCTTTCAAAGGATTTCTCGCGACTAAATTTTAGGTTGTTATAAATTAGTGATTCGTTTTTAGTTGAACCTGGAGTGAATATGGTACCAGTGTGTGCAACAGGTGTTCCACAACACTTTGTAAGCAAACTGGACTGGTTGATTTCTGTGCGATTTTTATGATCTCAAGAACTTCAACAAAAATACCCAAAGCTTCTTATAATAAACTTTAACCTTCTGAAAAAACAGCGGGAAAAATTGGCAACTAAAACAAAACTAGTAATTTACACATTTTTTTATTTATATTTTTTATCCTCAGGTAAGTTTTCATTTGAAAATATTTTATATTAACTCATAACAATTACATAAAAAGGTCCTATTGAATACTTCTCTCTGCACGAATAAAGAATTTGGAGACGTTACTATTGGTAACAGCTTTACTTGAAATTTTCAATATTTAAACCGTCAAGTTAAAGACGAAAGTACTAACGGTTCCAGTCCTGAAAACAAACAAAGCACGTCCTCTATACAATCCCAAACAAAAACCGATACATTTAGACATATTACACAAACGAAGTTTCATTTAGATTTACGCTCGATGAAAACGAAAACAAAAAGGAGCAATATTTAAACCAGGAATCATGCCAAGTGGTGAAAGATTGAGCGTTCTCCCAAAGGCTTCAAAATTAGGAATCATCCTGCAATTTTACAAGACAAACTGATACGTTATTGTTCTGAAACCGAACTTTTAGAATAACGTCAGTCGTAAACGTACAGTAGTTTAGAAAAGTTTGGCGCCGCTGGCTGCACTGCCGAAGATAGGAGGAGGAAACCGATTTTCAGTACATGCAGAGTTAAGTGTGGCTTGTCTACGGACTACGCACTCAAGCTGTATGCGAATTCGGAGTGCTCTTTACAAAATTGTGGCGTTGCCGTTTGAAAATGATTAACTTTTAAATTCAGTACATTTCAATGTATGAATCCTACATAATTATGTCCATTCCTCGCCCATATCGCCTTATAGACTGTAGCAGATAACATATTGTATATTGACACTCGATCTGTTAGGTTTAAACTAGATTTATTTGATTTTGCGTTTTGCCCATGCGAATTTTTAAACTGATGCGGACGCCAACAACATGAAAACTATTTAATTTTTCAAACTGAAGTTAAGCTACCTATATCTTGGTTCTTGTAGCAAAACGTGTAAATTAATGTTACGATCCAAGAAACTGTCCTGTCTTAAGATAGTTTCCATGTTGTTCAGCTCTACTATACATCGATCTACCCTTTCCTAACTTATGCACTAACCGGGGTAAACACTCATTCAACCTCATTGAAAACACTATTTGCTGTGTATCCATCAGAAATAGCTATCAAAATTTATAATGTTAATATATTGATGCCCCTTTTTATCAATTTATGTTCTTCGCTTTTCATTAATTACGTAATACATAAATTATTCTGATTAATATTACGTTTTTCATCTATTTTTAATGCCGTTGTTATCCTGTTGTGGTACGTATTTTAATTTGCTAAAAAATGTTGCAATGCTGACTAATTAATTCCGTATTATTATCATTATACGCGGCCAATAGAAAATCGGCCTCTTCAAGAGACACGCAAAAGACTGACAGCGGGCTGCTAATGCATTAACAGCCCTACAGCTACGTGATGATTTGAAGTGACTTTGAATTCGACCGTTATTCACTTAGCTTGTATTATTAAAACTCGCATTCTTGATATTATTTGGCCTTGTTTATTGATAATAATAACGATTTTAAGCATTTTTTCGGTAATTTTAAATAAGTTCACTGGACTGAGGCGATTCTTTAATACATAGCTTGCTCAATCAACACTTACATGATGATCTGAAGTGACTTTGAATTCGTTATTCACTTAGCTTGTATTATTAAAACTTGCATTCTTGATATCATTTGGTCTTGTTTATTGATAATAATGATAATAACATGACTTTTTTCGGGAATATTATCAGTTTGCGCCCTTTTAGTGTCACTACGCGGGCGCAAACAAACAATATTCCCTCAAAAAGTTATGTTATTCCTTTATCACCCAGCTACTCAGCCTGATTAGCTTCGCTATTTCTTAGTGGTTTGTGTTCCGGGCTCCTGCAATCATCTTACTCTTGTTTACATTATTCTGCTTTAAAAAAATTGTAATACGAGTGTTAAATAAAAGTTGTTAATGTTGTTATTTTTATACAGAGGTTAAACGCTAAAACGTTAAAAAAACATTGTTAAAAATCATAAAAGCTAAAAAAACTTTAATTTTAAATTTAAAATGGTCACAACGTTTCGACGCGCGTACGCTGACGCGCATCATCGGACAATCTGATGCTGTAGTAGATTAAATGGTCACTATGGATTGCCTCAGTATGGCCTGGATAGATGTCAAGAAAGCTTATGGCATATTTGATCATAAATGACTAGTTGAATGCATGGATGTACGTCGTTTCCCCTATTGGTTGTGCGGAGTAATAAGTCAACTATTTTAGAGTTGTAATACCGAGATCATTGCAAACACAAAGTGTGGAACTGAGATCTCCCGCACTATTCTATTCACGAGAGGACTGCCTAGGGGCGATGCTCTATGTCCTCGTCTATTTACACTCTGCTTAAACCCAGTGGCCTCGTTACTTAACGCAGCAGAGGGATATAAGCTAACTCAACCAATTGGCACGAAGATAACACATTTATTGTATGTTGATGATCTCAAAGTTTTTGCCTCGTCTCAAACAAATTAGATATGAACACAGTTCTACGATCTACAAGCGTACACCGGAAGTGCAACAATGGGAGATATTGGATTGCAGCTGGATTCACATCAAGAGAGATGCTCAAGTGTATGATGCAGCAGGTCTTAAACTCGATCAGAGACAGTGGCTGAACGTAACAAAGAAAGTTAAAGCTACAAATTTCTCGGTGTATGTAGAGTAGTGAAACAGGATGAGAAGTCAGCTCTTGAATGTGCAGCAAATGTTTACCTTCAACGGCTATCTGTAATTCTTCTCTCCGATACCAACCGTATAGCAACAACGATTGTAACTGTTTTTAGGTTCTAACAGGGACTGTCAGCATTGCACACAAATTTCTTCAATATTTTGAGAGAAAAAAAAAGTAATTTACTATTTATTTTTTTTTTCAAATTTTCCCTTGAACAAATAGCTGACGTAAGGTAGACTACGGCAGTTCCTATTTTTCCTC
The DNA here is from genome assembly GCA_026546465.2 of Palythoa caribaeorum. Lineage (NCBI taxonomy): Eukaryota > Metazoa > Cnidaria > Anthozoa > Zoantharia > Sphenopidae > Palythoa > Palythoa caribaeorum. The sequence continues at coordinate 14,766 of JAOCNB020225618.1, forward strand.
TTTAGGTCGTCCGAAGCCGGTAAATTAAGATGGCGGACTAATAAACGCGCGAGAACTGAGGGGCATGCAAGGCAGTGTGGGGGCGGGAGAGAGAGCAAAATAGGGACTACAGACAGCTCACTCAAAAACAATCTGTGCGTTCGCTAGGCAACGCAGCAAGCTGATTGGTCGGTGTGCTATCAAAATGTCGCGTCCGCTTGCAGCAGAGAAATTCAGTTGATAAATACTATCGTTTATGGAGTTGGTTGTTTGGTCTATATACAGTTTGAAAACGGTTCGCAGTGTAAAACTCAAGTGTTAAAGAACTCTTTTCATTAGTTATATACTAGGTTATAAAAGAATATCTGCTCGAAAGCTTTATACAAAGAAATTACTAGAATTTGTGGAATGGCACAAGTTTTGCGAACGCTTTTCTGTCATAGTCGGAGCCTGTTCAGTCGCCTGAAGATCAAAGGTCTTTATTCAAACAGATTTTATACTATACGTCAAAGGACGTCACTTAAATCTTGGCTCGACGTGGTTTCAACGGACTGTTTTGTACAGGTTTGGTGAAATTTGCAGAAAGATTAAAGAGCAGATAGAGTGAAATGATGGCGGCGGGGAGCAGTCTGTGTAGTAAGTTTCTACTTATTTCGCCGAATGGGGATTGCCATGCTTAAAGTTAAGTATGAGTTAAAAAGACAATTTCTCTATTATTGGTTTAGTTGTTCTGGCACTTTATTAAGCCGTTGCAAACAATTATTTTCATTGAAGTGTTTTCGTTTTGATGGAAATGCCGCTGATCTTTGACCTTGAAGTTTGGATATAAAAACAGATCAAAACAGAATAGCGAAATTAGTTCCAATGAGTGTCGAACTACCGATGTAATGAAAATATAATGCGTATTTGTCGAGGAATTCGTGGAAAAGACATATCTATCTCAACAAAGGTCCACGAGTACGCTTTTGACAATTTTTTTTTCTCTTCGGTTCTGCAAACAGATTTTCTGTCGATATATATTCTGCTTTCTTTTTAACTGAATTCATTCACTGTAAAACGTAGAAAATTTGCCGGTATTGGCAGAAGCGGCAGAAATTTTTAGATGATCAACATAATCTTTTAGAACTGCACCGTTTTTTAGCAGTTACAGTACAGTTTTCGGCACTTATTTATTCAAACACTGCGATGAATATTTGAAAATTTGATTGACTAATGACAGATTTTTTTTAATGAACTGTCTGTAGTCCCTATTTTTCTCTCTGTCCCACCCCCACTCCGTTGCTTGTTTTTTATCCTCGCCTCAGTTTTTGTGCTGTTACCAGTCCGTTATTGAACGAAAGAGGAAAAATAGAGACTGCTCGTAGTCTAAAATAAGGAAAAAAACCCACATACCTACCTACATAGCCCAGGCAAAGTCCCACAAACCCCAAATTCATTACGTTTTCTGCATTTTACCTTGTCACACGTCAGTCTTTTACGTTCCTTTCCTTTTTTCCTAGCATTGTTTGCAGAAATTCTAAAAGCTGTGAATATATCAATTTGAGCGTTCCCCACCATAACCCTTTAGTTTTGCATAAGTCTTGAAAGTTGTGAAAATGTCGAGTGAACACCAGCGTTTACACAAAATTCCGACGTAAATATAGTTTACTTCATAGAAAGTGCTACGTACGGGATTTTATTCACGAGATGTTTGTGCACAAACATCGAGTGAATAAATTCCGTACATAGCACTTTCTATGTTGTGAACTGTTTATTACATGTTACACGAGATTTTTCATTGAAAAAAAAACTTGCATTAGACTGTGTCTAGTCTACTCACAGGTAACCCAAGCTCAAAGTGCGTATATATTGAACATAAAGATTTTACTTCGAAGTATGCATATGAAATAAAAT
>JAOCNB020226105.1:0-16619 GCA_026546465.2 Palythoa caribaeorum
GATGAGTGCATGAGCACGAAACTCGGAATAACAGAGAATTTTGTCTCTTCGTTATATCTTCTTATATTTATTATTTTCATGTGCATATATTTTAGTTTTTAGACTTTAAGTCTGTTTTGTTATAGAGAACCTCCCTGAAAACCACTGAACGTGACGGGAATATCCTCTTAAAATGTGTGTTATTATTATTATTATTATTATCATCAAATGTTGATAATACTCTTTTTCTTTGGCATCTCAGTTTTACCAGAAATAACACACAGACAGCGGTGATAATAAACATCAGCTATAAATGCATACTTGAATTTATCTTGACGTTTCATATGCTTCTGCATACATCTTCAGAAGTGACGGTTAATACAAAATTATAGTATTTAGAATATACAAGATCACTAACTTATATTAACTATTAAGAAACAGTAGAGTTGACAACAAAACACTGATAAAGACACAACTTTTCGCTGCTGACATATTTATTTAAGATCAGCTTTTAATCTTTGATCAATAGCGTCTCCTCTATTTTACAGCGAATGTCGGATCGCCCTTTCGCTAAAATTTCAAAATGATCCCATTTTAAACTATGACCAGTTGATGTAACATGGGGCCGTGGTGGGTTGGTGACTAGTATCCATCGTCGACGTCGGTGTGGCTTCTGCGTTGTGGAGGTCTGTGAAAGTTTGTTGATTTGTCATTTTTAAAAAACTGTTGCACAGAAATATGAGTGGAGATATTTATCACAACATTAGAACATTGTACGGGGCTGGTGGCGAATTTTTATCAAAATTTTGCCCGTCGGTCGCCGCTTCGACTCCAAGCGAATTCAATGGAATTGAATCAGTCGATCTTGCGTTGAAAGATCGGGCACTGGCGGAGTGCTTGCAGAAAAGCCATCAAGTGCGCCAAGCTTGAATCAAACTCTGGACAGTCAAGCTAGGCGTCATATTTAATACCAGCACCAAATTCTTGCAGTGCGTAATTAATCTTGAACAACATTCTGTTTGGGAATCAAATTATGTGTTTGCAGTCACTGTGCAAAATTACAACGTTTATAATGAATTATAAAGTAGAGGAGTTAATTAAAATAATCAAAATAGAATTTTTCGTTCATTTTATAATAATATTGTTTAGTCTGCAAAAGCACAAATATTTCTCTTGATACTCGCGGCTACATGTGCATATTCTATATTAATAGGCAATCACTGTAAATTTTAACACAATTCAGCCTTTGGCTGCAAGGATAAAAGACAATGATAAATTAGAATTCAGTAATACTGGTACAAGCACCCTTCACTGTAGCTTTGATTTAGCTCTAAAACACTGGACTTGTGGAGTTCCGAAACATATCGAACGCATTTCACTAATCTTTGATTATTACTTGTTAATGCTTTAAAATGCTTAGGTTTTCTGTCATGCAAAAAGTATACAAAACGCCAAATAAAAGATAATTTCAAGTATGCGTTTATATCCGATGTTTCTTACCGCTGTTTGTGTATTATTGATATGATAGTGATTATGATGACGTATTATTGATATGATAGTGATGATGATGATTTATTATTGATATGATAGTGATTATGATGATGACCATATGCAGAGCAGTCATACAGAATTTTACACAACGAAACGTTAGTATTTATATCGGAAAATTAGGTTTCCGGTTTTTGTGCAACTAAACTGAGAATGAATCTGGTCCACGTTTAGTTTCCATTACCAGCGTACGTCAACTGACCCACCATAAATTGCTTCCAAACTCCAGGATTTAACGTCTGCTCCGAACTCTGACCAAGAAGAACCCACGTGACGCCATAAACAAAAATCCCACATAGGAAGGTAACAGCGGATCTGTGAAGATAAAAATATCATTGCAATCTAAGAGTTGTTTCTCCTCCATCCTCCGCACATAAGCACATATTTTTCATTGAACACGTTTTGGCTTGCCAAGAAAAGTTTGTGCAGCGAGAATAGCTAAAACACTCAATAATTACGTCGGAGACACAGAGCCACTCCGCTGTGAGCTTCGTCGTTTCGTGACGTTTTCAACAACAACAACAACAGCAAGCATTGCACGGTTTGTTCGGAAAGCTCCCAATTTGATTTTCAGTTACTTCAACATCTGTTTTAACTATACCCTGCTCTGTAGATTTAGAACTTTAATACGGGTAAAAAGGGGAAGGAAACTCGATTATTCAAGTCACTATCATATAATGCCAACATAAACTAAGGTCTCTTGTCTTTAGTTTTTGATGATACCCCTGTATCAGTATGACTAGCTTGTTAGGGATACATGATATTATGTTTATTTATTGGAAATTGTAGGGTTTGCATTCAAAACGTAAATTTCGTGTTTAAAGTAAATAAAAGTATTGGTCAAAAGCTGCTTTTTTAATTCTGTCGTAAACGGGCCGGTTACAAACGCTATTTAAAGGCTAGCAGTGCTATTTGTGTTCGTGCTACATCCCAGAAGTGAGAGTTTATTTGAACCACGCAATGCCGGTCGCGGAAACTAAGCTATGCCAAGTCTTGCAAGTCATCCCACAGGATGCACTCAATCGTACCGAGGGATTGCAAAGAACCGAAAATAACTGTTTTTGCGATTAATCTGTGACCCTGGCCGCATCTGCTGCTATAAACCAACTACAGATAAAAGCAAATCAGTGGACCGTAATTGTGGCAGGCACCCTGGGTGGTACTTTTAAAAGGCAATGTTCTTTTGTTTTACAGCGTTCAAGTTCAGCCGTATCTCTTCGTAAATTGACTTACTAACGTTTGCAAATTTATAAACAGTTTGAATTTGGACTTAAATGGATAAATTTTGAAATACTGGGTTACCTTCAGTTTGCTAAGCTTTTTGAAAATGTAAACAACACTTCAAATGATATTAAAATGCCAAGCTAGTTGTCAGTTGGACAAAAATTTCACAATTACAAATCAAATGTTGAACTGTGTGCCAATACGAATATGTGGGAAAACAAATCAATTTACTCATTAGGGAATTTGTTTTAAAAAATTTTGTTATTGTTCATCCTGTCAAAAGAGCGGCTGGTCGTCGTACTTGCCCAGACTCAACCTAGCAAATTTCACCTACCTTCCTGCAACTAATTCCACCCTTTCACTTTCTTGTTTGCAGATCTCTGGAATTAGTGACAAATGGCCGATCTGAGTTGCGCCCCATCCGAATCCGAACACCAGAGCAAAACCAATGTAATAAAACGTCTTAGTGCTATAGCTGCTGCTTACGCAACCAATACACCGATTGTAAATAAAAGGAAAAGCTAAACTAACGCAAACAGAGCCAATAAAATGCCAAATTTTTCTCCTTCCGTAACGGCATACGGTCCTATCACAGAGGATTCCAGTTAAAGGGGTGAAGACGCCCTCGAAGACCTGGCTTGTGAGAAGGACATAGCCGGCGTTTGCACTCGGTAGCCCTGCCACCCGCGTCAGAAAAATTATAAGGTAGCTGAACCAAGTGTTTCCAACTAAGTCGTTCAAAACATGTCCAAATATATAGGGAAGTTTTTGTGATAAAGGTAATTTATCTTGCTTCTTTGGAACCTTGTAACCTTGGCCGTGGATTTTGTCAAAGAAACGTTGAAAAATTTTCATGTTGATTTAATTGCTTTCCTCCGCTGTGACTGCATTTTGTTTATCTTTCGAATCCGAGAAGTAAATTGAACCGCTCACCAGTGCTCCACGTCTATCACTGTCTCGATGCTCACTAACCCAGCTAGCTGACTCCAAATATTTATAATTTTGGATTTCCAACCGCGTCCTATTACACAATGCTGCCTCACATGATTCCTATACGCAGCTTGAAACATAGCAGCTATAAATACGATTGTTTGTTTTTCGTTAGCTTCTCATTTTGACTGAATACCGACAACAAAATGACAGGAAGATTGCACAAGAAGGCCCCATGGTGTTGATTGTTAACTCCACAGACTCGAGCAGCTTTACAATAACAATTTTTATATCTTAGTATTTTGATTTGCTAAACAACGTACATCTCTGTTCGCAGCATCAAAAACTGCAGGTATCACTGTCATAAAATATTTACATTCCGAAAACACCTCGAAGTTTCTTTACACAAATGCTTCAGAAGCAAACGCGGTCGGGATCTTTTGGAAACTGGACACGCTAACGAAAGGGTGGTGAAATGAGAAAAAAAAGGAATATCCTAAATAAATACGGCTAGTGGGAGAACTAATCAAGCACAAAAAGGAAGCTCTGAAAAATGTAGTTTTTTTTATTTTATTTTAAAAAATTGGCTTTATCGGATTAAACTTTAATTTATCATACTCGAAAAACGATCATTTTAAACTGAAATTCTTTGCAGCTGCAAGCTCATTTTGTCTTTGTTTATGTGATAAAAGTGAACATTGTAGCCCTTATGATCAAACTCTATTGAAACAGCCAGATTAGTTTTTCTACAGTCAAAGTATTTATACATCAGTTATATGCATATAGACATTGTCACATTTTTTGTTAATGTTATAGTGGGGTGACATTTGCGGCAACGCCGCCGCTCAAAGCATGAATCAAACTTTATTGTAAATAATACAGTAATCTAGTAAACACACAAAGTAAACTTAAATTCTATATAAAGTCTTTTTTCATATCTAAAAGCTAAGAACCACCGTCCCCTCCTCCCTTACTAGCGTTTTCCGTTAAACTAGTCAAGATTTAATAGCACACTAAACACTCTTCACGAAACTCAAAATTTCCACGTTTGTTTTTTAAAAAACCAAAGATCTGATTTTACCTTTCAAGAAAAGCAAAACGACAGGTGTTTCACAAACTAAGTTATTTTTTGTTTAAAAACTAACTTTGGTAGGAAAGTGTTTAACACCTTAAAATAGTTGAATTTGGTTGTTTTAGGTACAGTCAACATGATCCAGAAATCAAATTACAGAAAGGTAGAAACCAGGCACATCAGGAAAAGCCTCCTCTTTTGCTTAATTGTGTTTGCTGGCTGGCAATATTTGATATTTAGCTAGTTTGATTAGGTGCCCTCGTGGAATTAGGCGTTTTTTTAGTGCACCAAAAAAAAAAGGTTTATTCACGATATACGCCTTTGAGAACCGCTTACTTTGTGACTGAAGTATGAATAAGTTAGTAGCTAACTATTTTTATAATATTTGTTTTGATTTATTGTAGTTGAAATTTTACTTTCTGCAAACTATTTGCTAAATGTCTACCACGCATAGCTGCTTCATTTTCCAAAAAAAAATGCATCCACTGTTAAAATGACCGAGCAGAGATTAGCGACTGCGCGCACGCAAATCTCCGTTTCTTCCTCTAACCCGGTCGGTCAGTTTAGTCACACCGGAAACTCAGTCTTTCAACACGGCTTAACTCTGTGGAAAACAGCTTCCCATCCACTGCCGGTATAAAATAGCGGTAAATAACGATATAAAGTCAACAAATCTAGATGACCTCATTAAAGACCTTGAACTTGGCTCTTTGATTCCGGGTCAGGAGCTGCTATAGCTTGCTAAAAACTGTCGCGAAGATCGTATCAAAACGTCATTGCGTATAATCGCGGTACTAATCGCGGTACTAATCTTTCACGATATTTATTATTCGACTTTAAGTGGCACAGATGGAAAAACTAGAATTGACTCGGTGACGTGGGCTGCTCCCCCACAGATGTGGCTCCACTACTCAATGCACCGGTATTGCAGAGGTCACGGGTTCGTTTCCCGTTGAGGCATAAGCTTTTTTCAGGCTTCTCTTCACTTTCATTATATTCATAACCGCGAATATCGTATCATAACGTTATTGCATATCACCGTGGTACAAATCTTTCTTAATAATTAAACTGTCGGCCGCCCTTTAACTTGTGTTCAGCTACAAAAAATTTACATTTCACACTGTTTAAATTATGTTGAGCTTGTTTGTTCGGTTCTTTCAATGGATGTAACATTTACTAAATACAAACATGTCAGTACGGATCTTACGGTCAGTACAAACGCATCGCAGAAACTCAGTATTACTTTCCACAAGGGCCGGGTCACACTAAGTGCTGTGGGAAATCTTCAAAATTTTTATCCCAGACCAAATTTTGAAAAACCAAACGGAAATCTGAGATTTTAGCAAGATAAGTCGCGGTAGCATTACAAACCAAAGAGAACGTTGACCCTGAATTTTTCTGATTATCATCATTCAACGACAGCCTGCGATAACTATAACTAACATACAACGACAAAATTTACCCAACCTTTTTGAAATTTTTAAACCTTTGCTTGTCGTATTTGTATATTTCCAGTGCTTGTTCGATACCCTGAGTGCCAAAGGCTTTTTTTGCTTTCGAGAGAAGCGAAAAGAAGCGAGAATCCGGTTTCTTGCTTCTTTTTGCTTCTTTCGAAAAGAAAAAAAGCCTCTGGCACCCTGGGTACTCATTCGCAGGACTGAGTGTTTGTTTTGTCTGACACAGTACTTTCTGGTTTACGTCACATATTTCTCTACTGAATTAGCTTCAAACAACGTTAACGTTAATAGTTGAGTTGGGTGAAAAATAGAATCGTTGGTAGATTGCTTCTTAAGGTTAGTTGCTGGGCAGCGTTTTTAAACAAAGAGTATTTGTAAAGTGGGCAAATTTAATCCTCGCTCGCAAGTAAGACAGCAAGACTAACGTTGTGACATTATTTGTCAGTTGCCATAGGAAAGAGTTCAAGACAAGCAAGTGTTTCAAGTGCTAAGTATATCCGGCGAATTTATGTTGGTTTAACATAACGTCATTAAACGTCAATATCTTTCTAAAATATAAACCAAAAAAGATAAACCAAAAATGTTCCATTTTTTCAACCGTTGGTTGAAATCCTATAAAGTGACCATACATTTTGGATGTGTTGAAATGAAAATTTCAATTTGATAGAACAAAGAGTCTTAAAAAATCAGCAGGAAAGGAGTAAATATTACAGTATATTAATATTATTAACATTATTCCACTGTGCACATTGAAATGAATAAATATTAACCAAAGTCTGGGTTAAAAGATATGTTATAAAAATTTCTTCCCCTTTTGCAATCTGTTGTTGAAACTACCTTGATCATTCAGTGCTTTGGTAAATTGAAGGCGATCTTTTTTTCATTTTCATAAAATATCAATTCATTTCAAGTTCATATCATACGCTTCAATAAGCAATTACAAGAAAATACTACATGCCGTATATTTTCACAAAGGTGAATCGATAAAGCAAGTCAAAACCAAATATTTTTAGCTTTTTATACAGTTTTGATTATTACAAGATGCCACAAATTATTTATTCATCGCGTTGATAAAACAATATAAATAATCAAACCAGACAAAAACGATAAATAATCGAATTAAAAATACAAAATACTGAGAGCAGACTGATTTGACAACAACCTACCTTATGGCGTTCAACTCGACTCTTTCACTGAGTCTCTTTGCAATCTCTGGTATAAGGGACAAATGGCTTAACTGCATGCAGCCCCAGCCAAATTGAAAAACCGCCGCAAAAGCGTAATAATAACCAAGTTTCACTTTTGAGCTTGCATCCGTACATCCGAGACATTTATTGAAAATGAGCGGAAATGTTGCACACACGCAGACTGCGCCGAGAAGATGCCATAATTTTCTACGGCCATATTTACAAACCGTCCTGTCGTTGAGGTAGCCAATGAAAGGAGTACAAAGTGCATCTGTAACTTGGCCTAACAATAAAACCAGTCCTGTGTCCCCACTGCTAAGTCCGGCTACCTTGTTCATGAATACTAGCAGGTAACTAAACCAGGTATTTGCGACCAAATCATTGAGGATATGTCCCACGCTGTGAGCGAGTTTTTGTGAAATATCCATTCTCTCTTTGCCATCTTGACAATTCTTCTTTTTACAACACAACGGAAACTTCATATTTAGGACTAACTGTCTCCTTTTGAACTTCCTGAAGAATGTTACAAATCAGCAGTGGCAGGAGATTTTCATTTCGTTTATTGGGTAATACTTCCGACGCCAAACATTAACAAGATGACGTCACATACGTTTGAAGTTTAATTTTGACAATGTCACCTAAGAATGTAAAAAATAAACTCAATAAAATGAGACTGACAGATTTCTATATACTAAAAGGATGGAGGTGATGAAGAACGGGGGAAGGAAGGAGGGGAGGGGAGGGGGATGAAACGCGGTTATCAGATCCACAAATCCGCGCAAACTTCACGTAAAATCCACCAATCCGAATGATTATTTTAGTACAATCCGAATCCAGAATAGTTTTGGCAGAAACCGAATGATAAACGTTACATATTAAAGCTTTTATAGGCGAACTAGTGACGAAGGTTGTCTGAGAACCTGTTTGATGATTTGTTTAAGTTGAACCTCGTGAATAGTAAAAGAAAACTAACGTTTCTGAGTTCGGACAGTAATCCTTCAGCGGAGTGGAGAGGTGAGAACTTTTTGCACATTTCACATCCTGCTTAGCCCTTTAAAACCGATCCGTTGCATCTGCGAGGTCCGTAAACCGCTGGAATGACACATTGGATCCGAAATCCGCAATTCATTATTGACACAATCCGAATCTGTTACGTTTTTTGGAACCGCTAAAATTAAATTTTCAGTAAAATCCGAAATTCGATTACCTAGCTGGTAATCGAAAATCAAGGTTAGGTACTCTGGTATTTACAGAAAGACGCTTCTTGAGGGAAATTAGCTATCCTTACTAACAAAAAGAAATGATTAAAAGAAAAATAGCAAGAGAACTCGCCAACGAAGAAATAAGAAGCTACAAAGGACCATTTTATTTTATCTCGCAAGCTGGTAGTAGTTTTTCCAGTTGATGAAACTAATTACAATGAACTAAAGTGGATACTATATCTGAAAATGGCCACTTTACACATCTGAATTATTCTAGAATAACTTTATAACAAGCAGGGAGGAAGTGTTTTGTAAAAACAAAAGGATTTTAATTTACAGAACTAATAACTTCACATACTGACAACAACGACAAAGGAACACCTGTACTGCTGTAGTCTGAACGTCGAAGACCATTGGGTATTGATGCTATTTGACTATGATAAATGCTAACTTAATAGTTAATTGTTGGTGGAAGTATTGATCAAGATGAATGTCATTTTAGCGACAAATCTAAAGGAAGACAATGTACGTTTATGAGTGTCAGATCTGTTTACAGTCGATCAGAAGATACCATTTATCTAAAAGCCAACAAAATTTTCCCAATACAGAGACATTGTCGCTAGCCTATGTACCCGATTAAGCACGTCGGTCAACCATGATTGCAGATCCATATAAACGAGACCGATCGCCCAGCGAAGCATAACAACTAACATTATGGCTGAATTAAATTTTACTACCTCAAGTCTGCGAAGATAAAGTCGAATAAATCTCTCACAGAAACAAACAATCTGCCTTTTAAACTACTCGGATGTGAAGACACTGGTAAAAGTACATATTTTTAAACATTTTACGCTTCATTGTATTTTTGTTTTGCTTTAATTCTTAGTCGTGGATACGCGAAGCGTTGGAACGATTATTGCTGTGGGTCAGAATATGCAAATTTGTCACTCACTCAGATGTAAACAAAATCGATAATTCAACGTCAGACCAACTGATATCGACTTTCCAAAATAATGTTGGAACGCGTCTCTATCGACTTTACGAAGTATGTTGGAACGTATGGTCGTCCAGATGTTCAAAATTCGCTAATCGATATAACCTTTCGCCTAAACTGCCTTTGTTATCGCTAGATTTCGCTGTCGCTGGAGAAGTTTCAAAATCCGCTAAAGAAAATTCCCTGTCACTAAAATGCAATCGCTAGATTTTCATCAGTCGCTGCCAGTCGCTAGAGCAGTTTCAAAATCCGCTAAAGAAAATTTTTGTCGCTAGATTTTAGTTGCTGTCGCTAAATGAAAACGTTTTAGCGTATGTAAAAAGTATGTAAGGCCCTCGGTCCACACTTATCGGGATATTTTTGAAAACGGATATTTTCTCCGTTTTCAAAAAACTACGCGTCCACACGTAGCGTTTTCAAATCGTATTCGCCCGTCCACACGAATACGCTAAAGCTAGGTAAATACGCTAGCTCTCTCTATAGAGCATAAACTGTGACCAATAGATCTTAAGTTTGAGGTCATCGTACTCGAAAACCTCCGTTTCGCCCGTCCACACGAATACGAAATGTCTCCTTTTTAAAAAATCTCCACTCTGGAGAACGTTTTCGAAAACCTCCATTTTCAGTGATTGAAAACACCGTATACTAAAATAAATCTCCGTTTTCGAAAATATCCGGATACGTGTGGACGGGGCCTAAGGTCTCATATCGTTAGCGTTGAAAAACATTTTATCGTTTTGTTATTATAATTATGTTAAAACACCCAGATTGTGTAAAAGTGAACCAGTTGGAATCACTAGTGCAAAAGGTTAAAGGTCGTAATTTGCTACTGATCATGTTTATCAGTGTTTTCAAAACAAGAACTGCAAAGCATAAAAGACATCTAAAGCACCAGTGGCAAGAAAATCTTTACCCTGGAGGACTTTACTCCGAAACGTTGTTTATCAACTCACTTCTACTGTCATCAACTTAAACGCACAAAAGCGCGATCGATGGTTTTTTGGCAGCTTTCTTCTTAAGTCGCCTTTAGTCGCTTTAAATCGCCCAAAGTAACGGCGACTTTGGGCCTCATGTACGCCTTTCATCGCTCAGCTAGTTAAAGCACTGCACCGGTACCGCAGCTCTAGGTAACCAGATCGAATCAAATTGAAGACTGAAATTTATCTATTTTTTTCAAAACGTCATTAGGGTTTTCTGTTTGAACAAAATATGACTATTTCTAAACGCGAAAATTTCTCATTGTTGGTTGTAGAATTCTCACTACTAGGGAACACATTTGCTGTGTTCAAAGTACTTCAGGTTTATCACTGCGCTCATAGATGCTTAGAAGACACAAGATGCCAGTCCTTCAACTACCAACACGACGTCACTGAGTTACACGCCTGCGAACTAAACAGTATAACAAAACATAAGGAGCCGGGCCACTACCAACAAAGGCCAGGTTACACATACCACGAGAGCTACGATATTCCGGTAGATGGTAAGTGAATACAATTCTTTCAGTTGCTTTTAGAGGAAATTATTACGCATAATGCATTCCTTTTTTCTGCTGCAAATGTTCAGAGAAGAAAGAGAATAAGAGAAACAGAGACGGAATAAGGAATTTTAGTTTTTAAGTCTTGTAGTGAAAAAACAAGTCTTCTGCTTTATTTATAATTAGAAATAATAAAAGAAATATTTGCTTTGCACTACGTAACCATATTCAAACCACAGCGAAGGCCAAGGGAGTTGAACAAAAGGCCATTTTTAAACTACGTTTCTCTCCTCACTAATAAAACCAACAAGCCGAGTTCAGGTTATCAGAAATACATTAAGTGTATCAGAAATAAGTACTAGGCCTCCATTCGAAGGCTTTGTAAGCAGTGGACCGTAACTACAAATGGTTTATAACCTACGTTTATCAAAGCTTGTTCAAATACACTCTTTTTTATATAAGAACCAGTAAATTTTGCCGAGGCTCATTGTTCTTAATTTTTTGGCAATTTCAGCCTCATTTTGTTCTTAATCTGTTCTTATTACTGTGAGCGGTTTTTAATGAAGAAAAAGCAAAATAAAACAAGGTATTGGAAAATAAAACGCCTTGCGCCACACATGTATTGTACGACCGAATTTAGAGGCGAACTACTGTGAAGCAGTCTTTAAAGTGAATCTTTTTATGTTTTACGCTGTATCGCTAAGTTTTAGTCAATTTTCTACCACAAAAACGTTTCTAGTTATCAAGCCTCAGTCTGAGCTTGTTCTTAATTTTTTTCTTAAATTTTAGCAAATTTGAGCCTCGTTGTTCTTATAAAAAAGCGTGTACAAACAAGCATTAAAAAGTTAAAAGTGTGTTTGCTGTAATCCCTACTCAATTCTCTCCAGCTCCTGAATGTGTAAACTACAAAGAGCTCTCGGAAGCAGACCGTCACACATCTATTGCCATTACAAGTATCAGCAAAAAATGCGACCGTAACCTAACAGCTGCCTGGTATCGCTTTACTTGGTCGAGCCATGCCAAGATGGCTGACACCTGCCCTCCTAAATTGAGATGTTTGACTGACGCGCCTGGCTGGATGGAGGGAGAGCATCCTTTGGTGAAGGAAGGAGCTGTATCAAGACGTGTTTGTTTCCACTGGAGGTCCAGTTGCTGTCACTGGCACACGATAATCCAAGCTAGAAGCTGTGGTAGCTATTATGTTTACAAACTTGGTCCAACGTTTTCCTGTTTTCTTCGGTACTGTACTTTCTGAATAGAGATAGTGTTACCCACTGTGAACTATCGTATCTAAACACACATAAAAAACCAAAATTTTGCATCTGTAAATATAACTTTTCTGCAAATCAGTGATGTTGCATCACTATGACAACGCCCGCCTTGGTATACACTTGACAGTCGCTTAACATCAGTTGTAAGTCTGCTGGGTTTCTTGAAAATTTTCTTTTAAATATATTTAATACTTTAGAAAATAGATAATATAAAACGTGCTCGCTGATTGGCTTAGGCCCATTTTCTAAATCTGGACGCACGCAACTGCAATAATATAAAACGCGCTCTCTGATTGGCTCAAATTTGCAAGCTCAGGCTGAGGTTTGATAACTTCGAAGGTTTTTGTGGTAGAAAATTGACAATAAAACTTAGCGATATAGCAAAAAGCATAAATTAAAAGATTCATTGTAAAGACTGCTCAACAAACAATGAAGGTAATTCGCTTCTAAATTCAGCCGTACAATACATGTGTGGCGCCTTGTTTTATTTGGCTTATTCTTCAATAAAAACCGCTCACAGAAATAAGAACAAATTAAGAACAAATTAAGAACAAATTGACGCTGAAGTCGCCAAAAAAATAAGAACAATGAGCCTCGGCAAAATTTACTTGTTCTTATAAAAAAAAACGTGTAGCCGTGAAATAGAACAAAATAAATAGAAGACGAGGCAGTTTTAAAAATCAGTTTTAACTCTGAAGATAATCTTTAAGATCGAAAACGTTTAGTTTTTAAAATATTTTACTAGTATCCCGTCTGAAATATAATAAAGATGTCTTGGATTGACTTGTCTTTAAAAAATTAAAACAGTTGTACCTGCAGCTATATAAAATTTTTAACTAGACCGGGGAATCATGACCATAAAATATCTATTAGATATGGTACCTAATAAACACTATTGCGTAGACACTCGTGGAGTGCGGACGTGTTTTCTTTTCGTCTCCACGTTTGTAATGTCATAGGAGGCTACGAGCTGTAGACCTCAGTCTTTTCGTATATTTGTATATTTGTGTTTGTATTTGTGAGTCAAGATGGGAGACAAATTAAAGAAAGAGCACGACGAGTTAAAAGCCCAGTTGAGAAATCTGGTCAAGGAGCACGAGGCTCTTCGTGCAAAGATGGCAGACAAACTTGACCGAAGCTTTGCGCCTACGCACGATGACGTCCAAGCTGTTAATTTATCGTGTGATGGACTGTTAGCATGGAAACGTGAAGCACAAGATGCTTTGAGCAGCTTTAATACGAAATTGGACTCTCTTACTAAAAGGATGGAAGAAATGTCGAAGGCAATTGATGAAGCCACAGCTTACAGTTATCAGTATAACTTGAAGATCATAGGCGTTCCGCAAGAAACTCCAACAGAAACAGCGGACGAAACAACCGAAATCTGCCTAAAGATGTTTAACAAACTTGGAGTAAAGGTTAGAGAAGAAGATATTGATATTGCACATCGAATTCCCACACGGAATCATGACCGGACACGTCAGAACAACCCGCCCATAGTGTGCAAGTTCGTCCGCCGATCAGTTCGAAACAGAGTCTTTGATGCAAAGCGACACTTGAATCGAGTAGAAGCGGACGACTTGGGATTGGATATAGAGCTTGGTCGCCTCGGTATATTTTGCCACCTGCCTCCGAAACTCCAGAACCTGCTCCGTCAGGCCAAAACGTTCCAAACAGAGTATGACTACAAGTACTGCTGGGCAAAAAGTGCTGCAATATTCTTGAGAAAAACCGACCAGTCGCAAGTCCAAAAGCTGGTTTCAATGGACGATCTTTGGGAACTCCGCATTGCAGAAGGAGACAGCTAAGTGAACACATATATCAATATGACTCGATTGTATGATTTGTATTTAAATCTTGTGCACTTCAAACATGTGCACTTGTGCACTTCATTATCATTTAACATTTGGAATATTATCTCCAGAAATAATTCATACTCCTGATTTAAATAATGATACGTAGAAACAAAGTTTATGAAAAAGAAATGAAGTGTACCTTACGCGAGCTCCCCTATTTTGGAGTTAGAGGAGACATTGCGACCTACCACGGAAGGTTTAATAACAGCCTATTTTGCAGCAGGAAATCTAAACGTAGTTTTGAAAGCATGCGAAGTCTTTATGACCTGGATATATTTAGCTTAAACGCAATTGTAGAGGAAAGTATTGACAACATCAATACCTTTCCATTTATAAACAGCATTTATTATTCACCGAATAGTTTTCAAAAAATCAAATCTTATACTCCTCAAAATCGTAATGAACACGATTTAGCTGTTTTTCATAGTAATATAAGGAGTATAAGATTAAATTTAGAAAATCTCGAAAATGAAATATTAGGAGAACTTGATTACCATTTTGATATCATCGGCCTTACTGAAACGAAAATAACTAATTCAAATGTAGATACTGACATCCCAAGAATGCCTGGCTACAACTTTGAATATGTACCAACGCCTCTTTCTGCAGGTGGCGTTGGCTTATTTATTGACGATTCCCTAGACTATGTAGTGCTTGAAAAGACTTCTGATGAAGCTTTTCAGGCATTATGGATAGAATTATGTTGTGCTGAAAAGAAAAGCTTAGTATGTGGGATAATTTATAGGCAACACAATTCGCCGGAGAAATTTCAAAAGTATTTTGAAGAAACAATAGAAAACTTTACTTCCTCTGGGAAACGACTTTGCCTTCTGGGAGATATCAATGTGGATCTCTTGAAAAGCGATTGTTGTCACTATGCTCACGATTTTTTGTCCACACTGCTAAGCTGTTATCTTATACCAACCATTGACAAACCGACACGTGTTCACAAACATTCAGCCACGCTAATTGATAACATTTTCGTAAACAACCCCGAACAGGTTGAATTCAGTGGTAACATAGTTACCGACGTCACTGATCACTTCTCGCAGTTCTGCATAATGAAATCGGCCAGGAGCAGTCGCATTAAACACATAAGAAAGAAGCGAGACTTTAGTCGATTGTCGGCAGATGCATTTAAAAAAGATGTGTCTTGTATAAATTGGAATGCCGCTGTTAATAACAGTGACAATGATGTCAATAAGAGCTTTTCTTCATTCTTCAAAAAATTAAACCACATCATTAATAAGCATGCCCCTGTTAAAGCTGTATCTAAACGCAAATTAAAGCAACTATACAAGCCCTGGATAACACGAGGTCTTAAAAAATCAATCAAAATCAAAAACAAATTATTTTTCAAGGGTGACCTTGAAAAATACAAAAACTACAGAAATAAACTCAAAACGTTAATAAGAGCTAGCAAAAAACAGCACTACCATAAATACTTCGAAGACAATATTACAAATATGAAGAAAACATGGGAGGGAATAAATCGTGTTTTATCGAGGAAATCAAAATCGCCTAATTGTCTCACCAAAATTAAAAACCCTGAAAATAACAAAATGACCAAAGATCCCTCGAAAATTCCTAATATTCTAAATAAACATTTTGCATCAGTCGGTCGCAAGTTGGACGGCAAGCTTCCACCATCACAACAAGACTTCCACTGTTTTCTCTCTAAAGCAAATTCTCCTAAGTCATCTTTCTTTTTTGAGCCAGTAACAACCGCCGAAGTACGATCGGAAATTCTTTCGATGTCAAATAATAAATCCTATGGCCTTTACTCGTGCCCAACGCATCTGTTGAAAGAAGTCAGTGATGTTATAAGTCAACCTCTTGCATCACTATTTAATATGTCTGTCTCTCAATGTTCTTATCCTGAAAAATTTAAATTAGCAAAAATTGTACCAATATTTAAATCCGGTGATGTGGAAGACCCAAACAACTACCGCCCGATCTCACTACTGTCAAACTTCAATAGAATATTTGAAAAATTAGTATACACTAGAATGATATCATTTATCAACACACACAATTTACTTTATAAGGCTCAATATGGATTCCGCAAATCCCATTCCACACAGCATGCAATTTTAGATATAGTGAACTCCATACAATCCAATATGGATAAGGGACATTTTTCATGCGGAATCTTTATTGACCTAAAAAAAGCGTTTGACACAGTAAATCATGACGTACTTTTGAACAAATTGCAACACTATGGATTTCGAGGCACCATTTCCGACTGGTTCTCTTCATATTTGACTAATCGTAAGCAAACCACTGATATTAATGGCTATATATCCGAACAACAACTCACCACTTGTGGAGTACCTCAGGGCTCTGTTCTGGGTCCACTTTTATTTCTTATATATATGAACGATATACAGTATTCCTCTACTAAATTTAAATTTTTTCTGTTTGC
>JAOCNB020226538.1:0-25224 GCA_026546465.2 Palythoa caribaeorum
ATGCTACCAATCTGCACAAAAAAGCATCCAGATGCTTTTTTCATTTAGTCAAACTTGCAAAAATGCAGAGTACAGCTAGCGAGACGAAGCGCATTTGCTGCCAAACTGTCAGCCGATCGAATTGAGCAGGCCAACAAATTTGCCAAATTCATATACAGTTCCTCGATATTGACAAGGTTTAAGCCTTCTTAGCCCTTTATGATAAACTCAGGCACCCAGCAAACGGCCAAAAACACAAAAAAATTGTGTCGTTTCTGATATTTTGGTACTCAAAACTGCCGTTTACTAAATTAATTACATTATGGCGGGCATGGTCACGTGTTGCTCTCTTATGTGTCATCATACATGCATGCTAGTCTTTGTCTCCCATCATTTATTTTTGGCGAAAATAGAGTTTTAAAACACCCATCCCTTCTTCCTCAAGTGCCTTGTTTTCTTATATTTTTTCACGTATGTGTTACCTTAATTTATAATTGTTGATGAAAACCGACATTTGTGACTGTAGTTCGTCTTCAATTTCGGAAAATCAACTAAAGTGAAGCTGAGTGATATATCAAGTAGTTGAGGCGGCGGCTGGTAAGAAACAGCTTTTTGACTGAAACAAATCAAATCAATCAATTTTATTTATTTAGTTCAATTAACAATGCTGTTAAATTCCAGTGATCTGCAATTAGTGTAAACTATTCAGAGGCAGATCACTGGGTTATATGATATTATATACATGCATATGTATTTGGGTAAATTAATAAATATAAATAAATATCATTCATATACAGATCTATTAATTTGTTAGTTCAATACAATCAAAAGAATCAACATAATCAAAAGAGGTTTACATGGAGAGGCTATGTAAGTAGAATAAGATAGATTAGATAATTAGATATGGTTTATGAAGAGACGAGTAAATAAATCAGTGAAATACCATTGAGTAATTACTGGGCTACGTGTGGAGCCCAGTATTAAAATGGGTTTGTTTTTTCGTCGTCGTGGTCAACCAGACAAAACGTTTTTTGCTCCCATGACGCATCGCGGCGCGTGAACCAAGATGGCGGACCAAATTTCAGTGTACGCGAGGAGACCGATTCTGCTAAGTTTCTCCTATTTAACAACAACTTTCGAAAAAAATATTTTGCAGAATTTCAAGATATCCATGAGTTCTAATTTATCTGAATTTTTCAGCCGAGTCCATAAACGTTTTTTCATTTTAAACAATCTTTCTTTGTCCTTACAGTTCTTGTTTTTCCTAATAATATTATACATTTGCACGTGCTGATAAGTTATTTAAACCACTTCCAATTATTGTGCATTTACACTGATGATGGCGTAGGTACACCAAAACGTGTTTGAAAATAAACCGCCAAGGTTAAGAATTGTCGTGTTGATTTGAAGATTATTAGCTTCGCTGTTGATAGAACGACCGTTTGGTGCAATAATGATAATGATGATGATGAGGAGGAGGATAATGATGTGGATAAAAAAAAGAGTGAATGTACCAGTATTGACTTTGCAATTCCGTAGGATATCAAGATAGAAATGAATGAAAGAGAAATATCAAGATCTGGCAAGAAAATTGAGCTCGGAACATGCCTGTTAGTATTACCCGATACTAATTGGAACCCTAGCGACAACAGGGCGGAGAAGAAGAAAACAAAAAGAGCAGGGAGCAGGGATGTAGCCACCCGAAACCCCAGTTGGCTGGCTGATTGTAAGGAATTGAGGCAAAAATTGCTGACTTGCAGAAAACGACCATTTTAAACTCTTCTCTGAGACGTCCTCGAGGTTTGAGGATCTTGTTGACAAAAAGCCTAGAGAATAAACCGTTGACTAAAAGCAGTGTACGATAACTCAATACATTTATCTCACACAGAATTTAGAAAGTTTTCACTTATTGTTGATAGTACAGTGCAGGTCCTTGTGTAGGATGGGGGAGTGCGCTGGGTGTGTACGTATACATGTTTGAGAGTACTTTTCATAAAAAATTGACATTTAAATTAAAAACGGCTCAGATTTTTGACAACCGTGTACAATTTTAGTTTACCCAAAGGTGCAAATTACTTCTGCGAAGGGGTTCAGAGAATATATTCTCATATAACCTGTATTTTAAACTTTCCAGGGAGCGTGCATCAGCACCCCCTAGAATGCTCGTGATTTCGACGCTAGCTCGCACAAACCTCCACTCACCCCCCCCCCCCCTCCTCCCTTCCCCTGCCCTCCGACAAAAAACCCTGCGTACGAGCCAGCAGTGTATATAGACATTACCTGTACTGTGGCTCTGTGCCGGGCGGACGAAGTAGCGATACATTGCTGATTCTCTTTAGCATTGTCTTGTAATCATGAGGACACAAGTTGGTTTGGTTCCGTGGAGGATAGCACGGTGCTTCTCGAGGCAATCCTGACCGCATAGCACCTAATTCCCTGCGATATTGATAATTATTTTTCAAAATAAAACAAGGGTCCAGGTCCTATTGTGACATGCACATTTTTCAAATGACAGTCTCACATCTAAGAAGCACAGGGCTTTTGATATGAAAACTCAAACAAACCTCCTTTGGGTTAAGCCACATTTTAAAACTTATTTTTTGGATGGTTAGCAAGCAGTGTTTTAATGAAAAACTAAAATAC
Source organism: Palythoa caribaeorum (assembly GCA_026546465.2). NCBI lineage: Eukaryota > Metazoa > Cnidaria > Anthozoa > Zoantharia > Sphenopidae > Palythoa > Palythoa caribaeorum. The sequence goes on from JAOCNB020226538.1 coordinate 2,623, forward strand.
TGAGAAATATGTATACGAACTCTGTTTTAAAACGCAAGCTAAGTGTTAGGCTGTTGAGTTGGTTATAATGTTTTGTCATTATTGCACGACATTATTATACTACACAACAATATACAGTACATTATAACTACCGTGACACCACTCAACAATAGACTACATTACATAAATTACTTATAATACATTACATTACATTACATTGCGTTACATTACATTACATTACATTACATTACATTACATTACAACTACACCACTCAACACATACTACATTACATTACATTATATTACCACTACGCTACACCACACCACACCACACGTACACAACATAACTACGCTACACTACACTACACTACACTACACTAAACTACACTACAACTACCGTGACACTGCTCAACACTACATTACATAACATTACATTACATTGCAACTACACCACTCAACACTAAATTACATTACATTACATTACATTGCATTACATTACATTACATTACATTACAGTATACATTATACATTATACATTTGCAACCACACAACACCCCACTATTTTATTTTCTTTGTTTTTTCCTTTTATTTTATTTTAGCTCCAATTATATGTATTAGATTCAATAGCTAGTATCTTCGTGCACAACAAAAGCAATTTTAAAAGAATTCAGCGAGCAGGGGACAGATAACTTGAATCTGGTGCGAACAAAGACAAATCCATGCAATCAGTGGTCATGAGCAAGGTTTCAAACCAAGACAACCGCATTCAAAATCGGTACCCTAACCACAGAGTTAACGGAATAACTAATCCTTTACTGAGCTAAGAATATCCTCTGATCTATAATTATCATGCTCAATACAGTAAAGTAATTGGTTTGTTAGTTTTATAGCCAGCACGACTCAATATTCAACTTAACTCTTTTTCTAGGGTAGATGTAAGACTATGGAATTCAATTCCATTTTCTACTAGGAAAAGCCCCAAATATACATTTAAGAAAAATTCACTCTTTTCAATGTTACAGAATGGGGAGAGCTATTTTGAAATCGAGAGAGCTATACAGATTTTTCCTGGTTATGTGTCTTAAATGAATTTCAATTTTACTTATAACCACTCATTATACTTTAAAAAAACTCTGAAACACCTTTTCCTTTTTCTATTATCTATCTATTCTTCTTCAAATGTACCTCCCACTTTTATAAATTATTAGTTAATACATTAAGAAGATTTAACTTAGTTATGCGCTAGTCATTTTTTATATTTATTTTCTCAGTTTCCCATTATAGCAAACCAATTGTAATCCATTGGCCTGCCTAGACTATGATTTGCAGGCCAATGGAATATAACCAACTTGTAAACATATAAGAGAATTAAAGATTGAAAGAATTAGTTGAAAGAATTGAAATAGCTGAAATAACAACCAAGTATCTGAGTAGCACAATACCTTAAAGTGATATTATGTTTGTTGAATGGATTACGGATAGTGAAATGTGGCTCCAGTGCAACTACTTCTTCGTCGAGGGAAGAAAGCAGGCCCATATTGTGAATCTTAAACAAAGCTAGAGCCTGCAATAATCGTTAAACGTACTTGAGTTCAGTTCAGTATATCTATTTTAAAATTTCAAAAGTATTGTGTTTAATTGTAAAAAAATGTGGCGAAGAGTGCAAAATTATTCTGGAGCCTAATAAAGGTTCTTTATAGATTCGGCCCATGTAAGGTAATCCAAGAGGGCCTTGGATTCTGGATTCCACGTCCAAAAGTGGCTGGATTTCGGATTCCAAAGTCCTTGATTCCGGATTCCATGTCCGTGGATTCCGGATTCTACGTCCAAAAGTAGCTGGATTCCGGATTCCAAAGTCCTTGATTCCGGATTCCAAAGTCCTGGATTCCGGATTCCACAGGCTAAAATTTGACGGATTCCGGATTCCAGATTACCATACATGGGCCGAACAGATATAACAGTGAAGGAACCTTACCGTAAAAACCTTTGATACACTTGCAACTGGGAACAGGGTGGAAGAGAGAGGAGTTTGTGGAACAACAGCTGACTCGTTAAGTGCTCCGTATGTTTTACTCCATATAACTTTGCCATCGTAAACGATATTTGTTGCTACTGCTGTCTGAAAAACGGAAGACAAAGAAGAAAAAAGAAAAATAACTTCTTTTACTGTCATGCCATGATCTTCATCCAGTGCGGGTGAACTTTCCCAAATACTGGACTTTTGCATTAATCATTTGTTAAAAAAGTGCATAATTTTTTTAATTTCTTTTGGTTTAATTCGCAAGGGCAAATATTTTCACAGCTGCTTTTCCGAAACAAATATGGCAAAGATTTTGTAAACGTAAATTCTAATTATTACATAAAAAACTAAGTAAAACATAGTTTTGTACCAACCTGTTAACACAGATAAACCGAATGCCGTCTTGAATTTGGTTTTCTTTATTGGTATATTTATATGCAGTGTTTATCTCTAAAATTTCACCTTTAGAGCATGCAGCGAAACGAGATGCAATTTTGACTTACGTCCCAGAAGTATTAGGTTTGCTAGGCAATGAGAGCAAACGAAAATGCTATGTACGTGTGTAATATATTCTCCATTTTAAAATCAAGAATTGTATCATCTTTTGCCATCTTCTTTTCCACTTTGTGTTGTCTTGTCTTTCTGTTCCAGTTGTCCGTTGTTGGTTTGCGAGGCACACGTCTAATATGCTCTCTTTTAAATAATCAAAAATTATATCATTTTTTGTCTTCTTCTTTCCACCTTGTATTGGCTTGTTCTTCTTTCCCAGTTGTCTTTTATTGCTGCCTCAAACATTTCGGAACACGAGTTCCGTCTTCTTCCCTGAAGGCAGCAACAACGGAGAACTGGCAGCAACAACGGAGAACTGGCAGCAACAACGGAGAACTGGCAGCAATGTTAACAACGGAGAACTGGCAGCAACGCTAACAACGGAGAACTGGCAGCAACGTTAACAACGGAGAACTGGCAGCAACGTTAACAACGGAGAAATGGCAGCAACGTTAACAACGGAGCACTGGCAGCAACAACGGAGAACTGGCAGCAACAACGGAGAACTGGCAGCAACAACGGAGAACTGGGACAGAAGGACAAGACAATGCAAGGTGGAAAAAAAAGAAGACACAAGATGAACATTACAATTTATGCTGAAATATGCAGTCTTTCAAGAATTTGTACACAAAAAGACAACTTTAAGTTTTTTTGCAGACATGTTTCGGCAGCATCTTCTGCTTTCGTCAGTGTTTTAATAAGCTAGATAATGTTATGTATATATAGGACAAATAATGACAATAGTGATATTACTGAAATAATAGAATTGTTTAGAATACAATAGCGGTATTACAATGCAAGTTTGGTGTTAAAATGTTTAACTTGAACATTTAACTTTTAGCTTTCCCATTTACATACAAACACTTTAACACTAAACTTGCATTTTAAACACCACTATTGTATTCTAAACAATTCTATAATTTCTGTATTATCACTATTGTTATTAATTTTCCTGTATATACATACCATTATCTAGCTTATTGAAACACCGACGAAGGTAGAAGATGCTGCCGAAACATGTCTGCAAAGAAACTTAAAGTTGTCGTTTTTGTGTTTAAAATCTTGCAAGAATTATATCACACGACGCTGCATCCTTCTTACCCTGCTTTCGATTCCCTTGACAGCCTTTTGTATGAGATCATCCTGAGACTCGATTACATCACGTATGTGTGATGGGAGGGGACGGGTATTAATCTGACGATGGTTTAGATAGCACGTCTTGGTTACTGGAGTCGGCTCTTCTGATTTCCCCTGAAGAAAACAAAGGATATCCTAACCTTTCATATCAGAGTATTAGCAATCTTATTAAGCAGTAGTAATAAAGATTATCGGTAAAGGTAACGCTATTGGTAACAGTCGCAATAACGGTAACGATAAGGGTAACTGTAACAATAATGGTAATCGTCGTCGTCAGCTCCTTTCGGCCCCGTAGGGTCATGGGTTGGAGGCGGGACCCGGTTGGCCGCAGCATTGGTGGTGACGCTGTAGTCGCCGCAAAGTCTGATATTGTATCTACTGTGTCCGGTGGTGAATTGCGCCACCAAGGAGGGCACTGCGCCAGGCTTTACGGTCATCAGCAATTCTCTCCCAGTTGTCAACGGGGATGTTGAAACCCTTCAAATCCTTCTTAATGACATCGACAAACCGCAGTATGGGGCAACCAGGTTGACGCGAGCCTTGTGTGAGTTGGCCGTACAGAGCAGCTTTTGGCAGACGGCTGTCGTTCATGCGGTGAACATGACGAAGCCACCGCAGGCGTCACTTCCGCAACATTTCTGACAAGGTAGGCATCTTAATGCGGGCAAGGACCTCGACGTTCATGGTAATAGTAATGACAATAGTAATAGTAACAGTAAATGTACGATAACGGTGACAATCATGGTAAAGAAAAGCTAAAGGTAAAGGTAAAGGTAACGGTAACAGTGATAATCACGGTAACGGTAATGATAATGGTAAAGGTAAGGTAGCGATAAAGATAAAGGTCAAGGGAAGGGAAACGGTAAGGGTAACCGTAACCGTAATGGTAATGGTAATAGTAAAGGTAACGGTAATGGTAACGATAATGGTAATTGTCAAGGTAGAGGTAGCGTAAAGGTAAGGTATAAGGTATAGTTAAAATTAAGGTAACTGTAACTGTAACGGTAAAGATAAAGTAACGGTAAAGATAAAGATCACCAAAGATAAAGGTAACGGTAACAGTAACAGTAACAGTAACAGTAATGGTAACAGTAGCGGTAACGGTATTGGTAACAATGAAAGTAAAGGTAACGATAAAGGTAACGGTAAAGGTAACGGTAAGAATAAAGGTAAAAGTAACGGCGATAAAGAACGGTAAAGGTAAAGGTAACGGTAACGTAAAGATAAAGGTAACGATAATCATATAAACGGTAACGATAAAGTTAACGGTAACGCAAAGGTAAAGGTAGCGATAAAGAATGGCAAAGGTAAATTTATCGGTAACGTAAAGGTAATGGTAACGATAAAGGAAAAGGTAGCGGTAAAGATAAAGGTAATGGTAAAGATAAAGTTAACGATAATGTAAAGTAAAGGTAATGATAAAGATAAAGGTATCGGTAAAAGTAAAAATAAAAGGTAATTGTAATGTTACGTTAAGGGTATTGAACATTTAACCAAACAAATTTTGTGCTGCATGCGTATTTGAGGGATGGCTACATCCCTGCTTTCTGTTCTTTTTGTTTCCTTCTCCGCCCTGCCTCAACCTTCGTTTATATAATCACGAGAGCAGTTACGAGCCAGGTCTACACACTAACGGCTCGGATACTATGACGCTTATACAGCTCTAAAACTATCATTGATAATATCTGTAAAAACTATCTTACTGACCTTTCGGGTTTTCGGTTCAGACGTAGGCTGACAGCAATTAAGTCTCCACAAAAAAAGTGCGGTCATAATCAGCGACAATAGAACAAAGAATGCTAGAGCCGCCACCAAACAGTAAATGGAGCGATCAGCAGGTTTCCGTTTTACTTCCCCTTTATAGTGTGGAAAATCAGATTTAGGTGAGCCCAAATGCGTATCGTTACAATAATCAATTTTCGACTTAGAAGAGTAAGCGTCGAACAAGTATGGCGAGCTAGGCTTGGGAACGTATGGATGTTGAGCGCTGTCTTGTAGTGACATACTTTGTCTGTACATTTCTTTGTCGTAACTGAAACTCCTGTTCTGCATCTTTGTGGTGTCAAAATAGGTTGTTTATCCTTTGTTGGTCCTTTGTCTTCTTTATTGAGCACTGTTACAAACAAACAACATAAAGTGAAATTGATCGCTTTCAGAGGATGACCTTCTTCATTGCGTGCTAGCCGTAAAACGTACCAAATGTTTTATTGGTCCTAAGTTACAGACCTAAGTAATAAAAAAATTATCTAAACGTAACTATATCGGGCATGTTAAGACTGATATCGGGTAGGTTTAGACTGATATCAGTGCAGCTGGAACCTCTTTTTTTCAACCCTTGTTCTGTGGTTAAAATAAAGCAAGAATTCCTTTATTAAGAGTTTGTGGATTAGAAGCATGAGCACAATTCAAAGTTTCTAAGACTTTTTATGGAAATGCTTAAACATGCATGAAAATTTGTATGGAAAATAAATCATATAACAGATATAACGACAACTTTGAACATGCTGAAACGAAATATTTCCTATTTGCCTAAAGCGCATTTGTGTCAATTTTTTTATAACCTAGTGATAATTTAAAGCAATTTCAATTGTTTTATTCCGACTTTCTTCAATTTCCCCTCGGGCTTGAAGCGCATGGCTGAAGCAGCTTAAAGTTAGGGCCACAAAAAGTCAAACTGAATGTGATAAACATTTCGTTGCACTTGGAAATTTTGAGATAACAATCACCATACGTCTTACAACGTCTACCAGAATCAGTGAGAAAAAGATAGTGTTAACGTTTGACGGCGAGGAAGCATTATGCGCCGCCCATGTTAGATTGAATGCCATCCATGTTTTTTAGCTGCTTGTTTTAAGCAAAATATTTCGAAAGGGATGAGTCATAAATCTATCTTATATATAGAAGGGCGGTGAGAAAAATAAAATGCTGTGACCCACCAAATATTTTGAAAAATAGATCCTCATGGTCCAACTTGAAGCAAAATAAACTTTTACTCATATGCATTTTTATCACAGCGCTAACCAATTATTGCTTTTTAGTAACTAAAAATATTTTTCAACTAAAATCCAGATTTTACTAAGAGTTATCATTTCGGCTTCAAAACAAATACCAATTTTTCGTTAACAATTAACGCGTTATCACCACCTATCTTCAGCATCTGAACAATTAAGAACTTATACCAACGGGTATACTTTTTAGACAGGCGGAAACAGACGATTGTGCCATGATGCAGTCCTGAAGCATATCAGTACTTAACTGAAAAGAGTAAGCGCTCGCTTATTAGTTTTTTAAAAATGTTCTAAGGTGTCTGCGAGTACGTCAAACATCAACCGCAGGCCAGCTGCAGCTACCGTGAGAAGGACGTCTCTTTCCCTTGTAAGAGTAAAACGTGTTCGAAGGCTGAAGTTTCGAATGTTAGTCCCTCCACGGAGCAATACTTTGACAAAACAACATTATTTTAAAAGAAGAACTCTTAAAAACTAAATAAACGGGGGGATTGATGTTTCTGAAAATCTAATAACCTGGGGGGAGGGGGAACGGGACGGTAGTGTCCAAATTAACGGTGGCGGGAATATTTTTAACAAAGGAACATAGTTTACTGCTTTCTAGAATGTACTATCTTTTATCAGAAAAGGAAGAGGAAAGACGCATGGAATCATTGATTGGAAGTTATCTTTCGAAATGTTAATCATTTGATGATTGAATCAGAACATGAACTAAGAATAAAAATCAGCAAAAACCAGCCAAAATCCAGTGCAGTCTAGACACAATGTCCAACCCAGCTCCCTAACAACCTTAGGCTTAGCTGAGAAAATTTGCATTCGATTGGTGATAAATCTTGAGAGCAACACATAGTCGCTGGGAGATGTGGAATTATATTTCTTAGGCTTCACTTTATTATATAGAACGTTTATTATTCCATATATAGTGTACGTGATTTACTAAAGTTTTCAGTACTGGAGAGTTTATTCAACCAAAAAAGAGGCTTCGGACTTCTAATTCAAGTATATTCTGTCATTATATCGGTTTCTACAATTCATACTACCCGGAAATTACAAAGCCACCTTTTTACAAAGCTTCTCACTTATTACAAAGCTTAAAAAATTCACTTTTAAACAATACGATGCATACAGTGACCCAAAGCGCTGCCTACTCTTAACATTTTTACAATTACATCCTTGGATAAATAGTGAGCGCTTAAGATATATCTTTTGTAAGTAGGCTTATCTTTTTATTTAGATATTCTCTCTTGTGGTATCTTGTAAAGGTTCTAAATAAAAACTATTTGTGGATGTTTTTAAACAGTTGTAAATTGAAGTCAATAGTTGCAGAAATATATTTTTTGCTTAGCCTATTTTTATTGAAATTCGTCATCACTTACTTAAGATATCTAAACACAAAATATTGTATAAGCAATATTTTTGATGTTATTTGGGCTATTTGCCTAGCGGGTGTGCCTGAGCTCATCATAAAGGGCCAAGAAGGCCTAAACCTTGCCAGTATCGAAGAACTGTATATTGGAGCTGTGGCTTTGGCAAAATTTTTGACACGGTCATTTCGCTTGGCTAACAGTTTTTCATTCGCAACAAATTAAGAGACTTTTATAAGTAATTTTGCAAATGTGCCGAGTCTCTCTAGGTGGATTCGGCATTTCTGTAAGTTTGAACAAATTAAAAAACACTTAGATGCTTTTTGGTATATAATGTAATCCTGGTAAGAGGCCTTTGTAAAACGTACAAAAACTGGTTGAAGAAGGACTATTTCGTTCGATTTTGTTTTAAGTTTTGTCTTAACATTGTCAGTACAGTTGTTGAGTCCAGTGAATAAGCTTAATTCCGTCAACATCGCTAAAATGAATCTTGACCAACGGATAAAAAGAGGGGTGGCATAATGATATGAAGAATGAACCAAAGTCGATGCATTGACACTTTTCATTTTATAACAACGGTTCTGTTGCCATTTATGATTCACGATGCATTTTTTTCTTTCGTGTTTACAGGGAAGCGTTCTTTTGATACAAATGTATTGCAGATGGTTAACTGCTCGCACTCTATAGCGTGATGTGACGATAGGCTAAAAAAGTTAAATAGTAAGCTGGATAAGCGAATTATTGAAACAGGAAATACAGCTCAAAGAAGGATTTAAAAAAACCCGTCTCAAACTGACAAAATGACTGTCTCAACTTAGCATCGACTCAGTACTTTCCAGTTATACCACACCAGGATATCTCTAACTTTTGAGTAATATCCCCTTAGTTTTAAAGTTGTCAATTGTGAATGATCCCACCCTTTCGTTCTGAAAATCAACTGTTCCTACCTATTCTTCCTTTCCTGCATTACAAAAGCAGGAAAGGAAGAATGCAAGGAAGGGGTATGGGGAGAAGGCCTACTTCTGTTACCAGTTCCCATCCTAGGTTTTACAAAATCACCCCCCCCCGACCTGTTTACAGATTAAGAATTGACCAGAGGAGACAGCTAAAGAAAAACTAAATTGTCCATTTATACAATTGTACAAACGTACATATCCTTATGTGGTCTTATGTGAAAAAAGGTGATGCAAAGAGCTTAAAGATGATGAAGAATTTCAAAGCTCGACTGGAAGGTCCAAGACCGGAAGACGGAAGCATATCTGACTTTCGTATTTCCACATTACTTTATAACTTTTTCATTTATGCGAGATATTTATCGGCGTTATACCTGTATTAGCCCATCCTGTTAGGACTTACCTTGCACTGTAGCTATAAGTAGAATTCGAAAACGGATATATTTAATCAAAATGAGATGACGCAGAGTCTATAGGGGCTGCTGATTGAAATTATATAAACGCCAACACAGAAAATTCTTCCTGTTTGCTAACCACTGCGTTCATTTGAACTGTTCACTGAAAACAGTAGCTTGTTGTGTTATGCTGTTGATATTTGCCAGTGATTAATGAATTTTTTTCCTTTACGTAAGCAAAGCGCTGACAAAGAAAAAAAATTCTGCATTTTAATTTGCTTACTTGAACTTTCAAGAACAGGTGTTGTCGTCTACTTCATCTGACAATCGAATGACGTCAATTGGGGTTTTTCGATTTCATCACTGACAGCTTTTAAAGGTGAACTGTTTGGATATTTTTATCGTATTTATCATTTTTTATGATTTATCATAAAGGTCTTGAAAGCATTGTTAACCGAGAGATTTGGTTTGGAAACTTGAAACTCGATAAGTTTCTTTGTTATACTTTATCCTGTTCAATTTTTTTTAACTTTAGAAGAACTTTAGAGGAAATGGTTTGGCTCGAAATGGACGATAGTGCTGGGCCACCATGATGCCAACGTGATGGCCCCTAGTATGATGTCAACATCAGTCAACTTAATGACGTTGATCACATATAGAATCCAAGTAAATTGAACACAGCTGTGTTTTCAATATTGCCAGATGTAAATGAGGCGTAAATGAGGCGTCTGACTATTTCGCTTTTCGTCTGTCTTCAAATTGCAAGAAATTGTTTACTCAATCTTCAAATTTGCATACTCACTGTATCTCTTAAAATTGTTTACAATGTAAAATGATACAACAAACAATTGGAACAGTCTTACCGAACTAAAAAGCCAAGAGTTCAAATTTTAAAAATGCTTTAGCTATCATAAATTTCTAACAAATAGCAAAATAACAAAAGTTCACCATAACAGGATAAACTGACATAAAAATTATGTATACTTTACTTAATTGCCCTCGAAACAGTTGTTTTTCTTTTGTATAATTCGCACATTTAGATTTTCGTTTCACGCATTACAAAAAAATATAGTAAAACTAAAAAGTTCAGTTTGATATAACATTAGATTTTATGTTCGCTGGCATTAGTATGTTTTGGGCACTAGTCAGACTTACTTTTTCCAAATCCGTACTAAGCTTGCGAGGGTTAAAATAAGCTCAGAGAAGTGCCCAAAACATATTATATCCAGCAACATAAACTTTATTACAGTTATTATCACCTTGGAGGGCATTGGAAAACAAAAGCTGAAATACATGACAATCTAATAGTCTAAACAATTACGCGAGCATTTGCCAGTTAGTATAGGTAATCGAATGGGGCCGAGTCCAATTTGGGAAAAAATTGCGTGTCGTTTGGCCAAGTTGAAGTTCATTGCCCAAGCCTTTAGGTGAGGTCAGTTGTTTCAATTTGGCCAAACAACAAGTAATATTTTCCCAATATTGGACGAGGAACCATTCGATTACCTTATAATAACATAGGGGGAAAATTATGTTTGCATTTTAATTAGCTTGTGAAAACAAACTTTCTGAAAAGAAAGTGTCGAGCGGCGAGGGTTTTGAACAATCAGAAAATTGCCGTGGGGCAAAACAAAAAGTATTAAACAGCAGTCAACGAAAAAGAACGAAATTAAAAAACAGAAATGTAAAAACTCCTCTTACTTTCCGCAGTTTCGGCTTTTCAACGATAAATGAACTCCACAGTTCAAGGCCAAGGTAAAATTAATGCAAACGATCCAATAAGCACAGCAGTAATGAATGGTCAATTCATTTGCGTTTTGCAGCAGCAAATATTGTTCGTCAGCCAGCTTTCTTTCAAAAACTATCAATTTGTAAGAAGAAACAACAGATCTTATTGTCCAAAAAATGGATAAAATACAACTAACTTCAAACTTGCCGTTGCAGAGGCAGCGGCGCGAAAAGTGGCGACGTGTTTCGGTGTGTACGCCAAAAAGCGCGGGAATTTAAACGAAACAAATGACAAATGAAACGAGAAACGATCGCGAGGAGCTTCTTGTCTACTTTGCTTCTTAAAGAAGTGAAAGTATTTAAAAGGTTTTTTTTTCTTCAACCGAATTCTAAGAACTGAACCTTGAACGAGTTTTGTTTTCTTTGTCTTCAGCTGTTCGCCAAAACTCGCAACAGCTTTTCATAGTGACATTTTTCTCACGCGATCGATCATGAGACTCAGTTGCTATGGGAATTTTGTAATTGCACATAAGAAATTTCAAATTGGAGGGCTGAATTACAGATAAAATTGAGGTCCAAATTCATAGTATAATTTATCCCCATGTTATTAAAAAGGAAATAAATAATCTCGTAATTTGAAGTTTCAAAACTTGTGAAAGGAAAGTTCGATGGTGAAACTTATTTGTAAGTGTTGAAATTAATTGAATAACTATTGTTTTGTATTTTAGCCCGCCAAATTCTTCATTTTAGCCCGTAAAATGCGCCACATTGCCCGAAAAAGTCATGATCAATTACCGTTTTGGGTCTTAGTTGTCCTATTAAGAGTCAGGTCAGGAATTACGAACCAACAAATTTTAGAGGTGAACTTATACGTAAAAACTTTTTTTGCTAAAAGTTTACTAGCATTCCGAAAAAACACATTTTAATTAGTCACGGCTAAGTTAATTGCTGTGAATTTAACTATAAAATAATACTCGAACACATACTTGAACATCCATTACCTGCATTTTCAAAATATACTGTGTTGATATACTTAAAGGTGTGATAAAAGATTGATGAAGATGTTTGAAATACTTGTTTCATGAAAACAAGTATACTTCAGTTGACATTTCATTTAAGTTACCAATTATATACTCAGGGGTTCTATTTTGTTGCAATAAACACTTAGGAATACCATTACTACTAGAATTTTTTAGTCATGAACACATTTTTGAGGCAAGATAATCACAAAATTCGATAAATCGAGTATAGAAAGTGATGATGGATTTAGTGGAATGGAATCATCGCGTGTTCTTTTAGGGGGCTGAGGAAGTTTCTACCCATTATGTGAGAAACTCATAATTTTCTGAGAGTGATTAATTATTGTACGGCGACGATTTCATTAGCTTGTTGTTTTTAGTAAAGATGACACTAGACTAGATGAAGTGATCTTGGCAGTATTTACTTAAAAACAATTATTATTTTACAAGCCTGCAGAGAATAACTCAGGACATCAAGAGGATTTGAATTCTTGACCTCTACATTGCTACAGTGCTCTACCAAACGAGCTATGAAGCCACACATGGTGGCTGAGAGATCAGTCAATAGGTGAATCTTTGCTTACATGCAGTATTTTGCTTCAGTAGTACACGTGCCTCTATAATTCATACAAAAGTTGCAATGCTATAAGTATTAAGATAGCTTTCCAAAATAATCCTCTTCTGTAAAAATGAGACTAATTGAGACTAACACTGTTCCCATGATGCATTTCTAAGTATTGGAAATTTTACAAAGAAAGTATAAAGAATCATTGGTTTTGACACCCAATTGTTTTCCTTTTTATTGCACATCAATATTTTTTATGAAGCTGAATTTTGGTCACTAATTTCCTCACTTTCTTTCACTTTTTCAGGTAGGTTTTATACTCAAACCCTTTTTATTTCGGTTATTTCACCATAATTATAAAGTTGTATGTTAATGAAGCAGAATGTCGGCAAAGATTCGCCTATTTGCAGGGCTCAATTGCAGTCACGGTTCATAAGACAAACTTTAAAAACACTTTAAAATCATTTATTGATGTACTTTCAAAAATCTATTGATCAACGTCAGGAAACTATAAATTTACACGAATGTTTCTTTAACTTTTCTCTTTGTCCATCATTAAAATATTAGTTTACGAGATCGAACTTATAGGAATACAGACCACATGCGCGTTTTGTAGAAGTTGCAACAATAATATTAATCCTAGTTCTTTAAAATTAAAAAAAAAATCAAGGGAGTTGTGCGTTAATTTTTTTGAGCAACTGCTGCTTTTAAGATGTTCCAATGCGCTGCCGCTGAACAGTTAAACTATGCATTCTTCTAGTAAAAAAAAACATTATTGCTATCAGGAAAAGATGCAAAGGAAGAAATATTGTCCACATTTTGCTTTTTAAAACACAGTTTTCTATAGCTGCCATACTCTTTTTTACAATAAAACAGTCATTTACTAATCTTTTTCATATGTTTTTGATTTTCTTAATGTCAGTGGTTGTGTGTAACAGGGAAAAATCAAACAAGACCGATAAAACATCTATATGGCTCTTTTGATAACAAGAAAACTGTTGGCGGAATATATTAATTCATAAACCTTGACTAATATGAAAGATACAATTTCCAAAGTTACTATATAGTTTCGAATTCTCTCAAGTGAAAGTAGTACAGGGTCACAAATTATGAAAATTGATCTTATGCAGAAAACAGTTTAGCAGCCCTAAAAGCTTCTAGCAGTTTGGAGTTATACCCAATAAACAGTCTTTTAAAGATGCAATTAAAAAACACACTCTATTTTCTTTACTTTCTAGATCTTTAACTATTTAGCATTTTTAGAAGGTAAAATTCTACAACCACAATTCATCAGCGGCATACACAAAAAACTCGTTGGGTAAATGAAATTGGTAAAAATGTTTTTAAGGGTAACTTTGTTGAAGCTAGCAGCCGTTGCTTGCTGCACATTTAGCGCTAGCCCAAAACTAATTATGATTAAATCAACCATAAACAACCGAGATACAGACATACCTTGAATTTATCAAGATGCAGCTGATCCTGTTGTCATCACAGAGTAAGATTTGACCCCAACTGTCTCTTCATTTTATACCTTGTTTTGAAGGTGTAAAATATCTATTTTCAGATAAATTCCAAAGCTGATAGATTTGTCACCTGATTCAACTCCGTTCAAGATTCCTTGAGCCAGTATTCAGTCCTTCCAGCTGCCCTACACGTTCCGGCTACTTTACTGGAAATCATACACTGGAAGAAAAGAGGTGCGCAACGTAAACAACAGAGAGTGTTAACATAGTTTAGAGATTTCGCATGCGCAATTAAAAAATGAAAATTGTCAACTATCCCAACCTGGAGCAAATTAAATTATCGGTGTCTAATGCCATGATTAAGCCTCGTTTTCATTCAAGCTTTACATTTGAGAAATGTATAAACCGCGTCGAAAGTATGGTCCATTATCAACACTACAGCAGAGTAGTTATAAGGCTATGAATTGCTTTCCGTAGAGGATCACACATGTATACTCACAATAGTTCTAACATTAAAAGAAACTAAAGGAACCCACAGGAATCTCATTTCTTTTCTTTCTTTAGCTTTTAATCCGGTTCCTGTCTGGGGCCCAACAGATTGTCATGGTTACCCACTTCAGTATAACTTTAAGAAGGATTAAGAAGATTTAGAGTCCACAATTTACCACTCATTTCCCACTCCGGAAGACACTACGATTAGCAGCCAAGAGATAATGGCTGACAAAGTGAAACCTTTCATAAGCAACTGCCTGAAACTTGTTACAACTAATGAATTATACGATCATGTAGTTTTGTTTTGCTCAAAATCTTTGGTCGTATATTCTGCTCTATTGTTCCAAAGTGATTTATAACTTTAAGATCCAAAAACATATATATGATCTGACGATGTGTCCGAGGAATTGGCCTTGTTATTATAATTTGATTAATTTCACCAGTAACTGGCAAACACCAAAAATATTGCTATATATTTCAAGCGGAATGTCTAATTTTTAGACTGACAGTTTCAAGGCTTCAGCCTTAACTGTTCAGCCTCGTTTTAAATCCAAGATGAGGGAAGTGTAACAAAGGTCTATAATGATGGTTTTAGAATCAAGTTGTGGTGCCTCACTCTATTGCCATAATTCCAGGATTCAGTGTTGAGGTCACTAGCTAACTATTTAACTGCCCCGACGAAGATAATCTGTAAGACCCTTTTACTGTTTAACCAAATTTCGTAGAAACTATTTGAACCAGCGCTTGTAACACTATCAAGTGATCATTCATTTTGTTCCTCTTTAAACGTAGATTAAGCAATTTTTTATTCTTTTCAACAAATTTTTGAAGTTGACAATCTTTAAAACGGCTTTGTCCCTTTAACTGTAAAAACTCAGCATGGATATAGAGTTAATAACACTCAAAATGTCAACTACTCTCTGTATCTCACTTGAACTCGGCGGATTGATATTAATAATATCACCCAGAGCTGACTCAAGCGTTGACATAAAAACAGTTCCTCCAATAACTGAACTGATTTCATAAGGGCACCTTTAAAAACTGTAAAAGTGCACCTGGTCTGAAATTATGAAGTAATGTAAAGTAAACGTCACGTGCTTGGTTGACTTTGTAGCCCCAATCGCAACCGACAGTGGCTGAATAAAAGGGGTTTAACTTGGGGACTTTATCAGTTTATGACAGGACTGCATCACGTAGTTTACAATATTATCTATAATTTAATGCCCCCTCTGCAATCTGAAGGACAGATCACAATACTGGGCCATAACCCAACTCTTATCGACAAGTGTGTGGGTTGTTTTAAGTCCCCCGACTGGAAGTTGAGTGATTAGGAGACTAGACCAACTGTTTAACGTCCCTGTCCACGGAAGGTGCGGCGAAAGGAGGCCACACAAATGTTGAACCCTCGATAAAGCCGGGAATGGAACCTGGGTCCTCACGCGAGGCAGTTAGAGATCCTACTAACTGAGCCAAGCTCGCAAGCTAAAATGAAAATATTCTAGATATTACGGAAACTGAAAAATCAATGCAAATCAGTAGTACCACTGATTGTAACTCAAAGTCATTTCATCAAGCAAATATTAAAGATATGCCATTGATGAAGGACAAAAACTGAATTTGACAAAGTATGTTTGCTTAAAAAGTATATAACCACTGAAGCAAAATAGACTTAAAGTCAGTTTATTTCGCCATTAGTAAAAAAATTACAGTTTGTTGAAAGCTCTCTGATGTTCTACAAGTTTCGGGTCGACTAAAATGTTTTAATTTTGTTCAAATGTTAACAATAAGTCCATTTGAACAATGGTGGCAAATGGTTTCAGGACTATAATCTCTCTTAAAAGACCTTTCACTTTCAGACAAATGTTGAACTATGATTCACACGCTCTTGCAATTTTTCCCACAGGATATTGGGTGTATGCACGTGGGAAGGGAAGCGTTGGTCAAGGGCAATCTTTTAGCAAAGCACTTCAATGCATTTACCAGGAAATAGCTACTTATTATTCCAGAAGGCCTTAAGCTCAATCATCGCTATATATATCAGTCAGTGCGCTGGATTGAATGTTAAACTACAAATGGTCATTATTTTTCTTGTTGGCATATGTCAAATCATACTAATAGTAATTGTAAATGAAAGGGCTGCTTGTGAGCCATCTCATCCGTGGATTGAGTCGTTTACCAATTTCATTTAAAACGCAATAGTGTCGAAGTTCCACTGGACACACAAATATTTTTTAGCTCAGGAATTCTTCGGTTGCAACCACGTGGTACGTTGATGTTTTGAAATTTCGAAATATTGATTTCTTTGCCAAATACGATAAATAGCTCGCGGGCTTGTAGAGCTATCAAAACATTAGCTCCGGGATAATTTTTGGAGCAAACGAGCATTTCTTTAGGGAATTATTGGCGAACAAAATTTCCGAACAGTTAGTGTAAATGTAATGGCGGCGCCATGTTGGTGGACCTCGGCATGACCACCAACATGGCCGACATAATTTCAAAGAGTACATTCAAACATAAAATTAAAAAATCTCATCATATTTTACTATGTAAATAACACTTCTAAGCACATAATAGACCAAACTCGTAAATTTGTTGCAAATATATTGATTTCTATGATTTTTAAATGACAGGCGAAAAAACTGCCAAGATCCTCTTCTGCAGTCACGGTGTTGAGTCGGGTTTTGTTGCAGCGTCGTTCAAATCTACAAACGTTTGATATAATTAAATTTAAAACTACTGGCCCGAGAAACGAAGGTTCGAATGTTTACAAAAACCTTTGAAGCCAACTCCACTGTTTACTGACCTCGATCTTGTTCAAGTTTGCAAAATTAAGCCTCAGGTAGCATTAAAGCTAGAAATAATCTGATTCCAAAGCCAGACTTTAAATTCAAAAACTGTAGAGTAGACTTTTACTCACACAAAGCGCAATACAAAGCCTGACAGAAAGCGTCAATAGACCAGTTTCGCATTCCTAGTTGCCGCTGATTTAAATGACTGCAGATTCCTTTTGCACAGTATTAGCCTCACTATGAAGTAAATATTCCTAAATGCCAATGTACTTTTACACTTCTTACAACTGCGTGTATTGTTGAAACTGGGATCTCTCGCTCTCTCGTACTAGTATTTTTGAATATTTAACAATAGAACGAGGCTAACACTATGCAACAGGAATCTGCAGTATTTTAAATCGGCGGCAACTAGGAATGCGAAACTGGTCTGTTGGAACAAAGTCATTTTTCTCTGGTAACTTGAAAGCAGTTATGACAAATTCTTAGTCAAACTCCTTGGAAGTCTGAACGAATTGAGGTTTTTTGGACGATTTAAATATCGCGTGGAAATTAAAATATCTTTAACCAGAAAATTTTATTTCGATTAGAAAAAAAAATTCAAATTGTATTAATTTTAGGAAAGTAAATTTTCGTTTTTGGAAATGATAGAGTTTTAACGGTAATGCGAATTTGTGGTTGAAAATTTTAAAAAATCAACTATATCATGTTTTAATCCCCACAATTTCTGTACCTAAACCTTAAGAATTCGAAAGACTTACTAGAGTTTGAACTTTATCTAAATGTTTTGTTTCAAGTAGATTACTCCACGCACTCTTCTACAACACTACTATGGCCGAGTTATCAAGCTTGCATTTACCCCGGGTTGTCGTGTCCGAGGAAACAATGGCAAAACGTGTTTATTAATTAAGCTGCAAGGACACGTTGACTGTAAGTTTTTGTTCCTTGATTGCCGTTAGATAACATTTTACATCTTATTTTGGTATAGCGTGGGATGGAATACACAATTTTTCTACTTTCTCTACCTAGAGAAAATCTAACGGTTTATTTAGACTCTTGGCATTTCCTTCCACACACTCTATATTTAGTACACACTTATAACGTATTTGTACAAAGTAAACATAGCTAAATTGAACAAAATATGCAAAAAAAGGAAATGCAAAAAAATTGATGATAATGAGAATGATGATGACATGTCGATGATGATGACGACGATAACGATGACGATGATGACGGTGATGTTGATGACGATGATGATGGTGATGACGACGACGATGATGATGACAATATTCTCAGGGGAGGGCACGGTTCCAATGATGGCACTTCTTGCCCTTGGACTTCACTTCTTTGTACAGTGTAGATAACTTTGTTATAGTAATTGTTAAAAGTACAAAAAAAGAAGGCGTACATCTCAGCATAGCTCTATCCATTTTTGGGTGCGCCTCAAAAGGAAATGGACCTTACGGTCGAGGTAGATCAAGATCTCAAGCACTGCACATGTAACTTAGCCCATCTAAAACACTCGACAAAAATCTTTTTTTAAAACGATTTCTTAAACTATAATTTAAGAAACAGAACTCCAGCTTTAAAACTCTTAAAAATGGTTTGCTAGTTGTAACACGATATTTGATAGTTTCTCGTATTAGTAATTTTGTGACATAGACCAGGCGCTACATAATTTAATTTGAACACTGTTTCCTTTTCCTCGCAGGCAAAGCCCCGAAAGACGTTCTTTATAGCTCAGTATCACCCTCAAACTCAGTCATAAGGAATATTTCCCCAAGTACTGAAACTATTAGTTCGCAATATAGTGGCATATCAACTGCCAGCACAACCTACCGAACAAGTGAGATAATGACGTCAAGCACTGTTAGTATACTGTCCACAAAGACCATTAAACCCAGCTACAGCTCTGCGAGATCATCAAGTTCAATAAAAGACGAGGGCATTTATCCATCGAAGACGACTATTGTCACAAAGGTATTTTTGAGTATTTTTACTGATCTAAATTTTCAGCTTACTGGCTTTTAACTATAAACAAACCTCGTTTTATTGTAAAGTATGTTCTCCCCATAAAAGTCATAATCTACTCTATTTCATTGCAATTTATCATTCTTCAGTAATTTGAGTTACGATTTGCTTGTTCTTAGGCTTGTTATAATAGACTGACTGCCCGCGTGACCAATCGCCGAATCGACGTCGTGGCCCAAATTACCCATGACCCCTTTTGGCCGTGATGAAAAATTACCCGACACGACTCAGCGCACGTGCCTCGTTGTTCAAACCGAGATAGTTTCACACTGTTTCAATATTTATTATTTTATTCTATTTTTTTAATCAAAACGACTTTACTTAAAGTATAAACATGCAAAAAATTAAAGTTATGACTCAACGTTTCGGCGTTAAGGTGACGCCAAAACGTCGACTTAAACCTTAAATTTTTTGCAGCTTTAATTTTTTTTCCAAAAAAAGATGTTCTAATTCCATTTATATGTACGCATGCGGGATCGCTATAAAGCCTCCACAAGCCTTTGCCAAGAGAGCTCAGCGGGCGCAATAATTATTGCTCGTTAATCAAATAAAAACTATTAAAGTCAAATACTTTACCACTGTTGTGTTTCTACGCGTCCAGTGGGGATTTTTCGTCGCGCCAAATTTGGGTTTTGTCTACCGTCATTCATATCATAATTCAAACAGACTGCACTTTCCGATTCTGGCGATGCAGACTTAAAACGACTGTTAAATTTACATTTCGGTAGTTAGTCGATTGTGATTTGCTTTCGCACGGTAAATTATAAACAACATTGATTGACGGCAGACTAGAACTAAAGGGAGTCAGATTGGCGCAGCGGACATTACTCGTGCATCCCACCTCGGCGACCAGAATTTACTCCCGGATTCCGCACGCGCGATGATATTTGTCCATCTCAATCTGACCCCAAGGGTTTCTCTCCGGGTACTCCTATTTTCCTCCCGAAATCAACTCCAAGCGGATTAAAACTAGCTGTGGTGCTGTGCTTCGAGGTTATGTATGGACCGTGTTCTGGGGCCGAACGCCTAGCTGGCAGCACGACTCATTCGGTCCGACCTCGTTGAGCTGCGTCCTTGGTAATTCAACGTTTGGCTGCGAGAAAGGGCCACCCTTTTACCTTTTAAAACTCGAATCGAAAAGAAATTTAAAAGGCTGCGTGGCGATGGAAATGGCGGTTAAGACTCATATCTAGCTTTCGATTTTTACATGAATTATGGCTTTAAAATATATAGCTGTGTTAAACATCTTTCTCATCTCATTATTCTTTTTTCCCCTCGCAAAGTCAACAGTCAGCGTTAACAAGGATAATTCAGGTGCAGTTCCCAAAATGGAGGATGCTTCGAAAGAGCTGCCGATCATCATAGCCGCTGCAACAGCAGGAGGAATTTTGATTTTAATAGCGTTTTTCCTTGTAGCGAAATTTAGACGATCAACGTGACCCCTTAAAAGAAATTTAACTTAATCTCTGAACTTTATAGAGATATTTTATTGTATGACCAATAAAGAGGTTTCAGAACTTGTCGTGTTTGACTTGTGATTTGTATCGCCACATGTATCGTACATCAATCATAATCATTATCATCATCGGGACATACGTTTGGTTTGTGCGCAGAGGGGAATGTGTTGGGTGTGTACGCAGAGGGGAATGCGTTGGATGTGTACGCAGAGGGGATAGGTTGAGTGAGTACGCAGGGGAATATACGCTGGGTGCGTACGCAGAGGGAATACGCTAGGTGCGTAAGCAGAAGGGAAGCGTTGGGTGCGTACGCAAAGGGGATGCGTTGCAGAGGGAATACGCTGGTTGCGTACGCAGAGGGGATGTGTTGGCAGCGTACGCAGAGGTGATGTGTTGGATGCGTACGCAGAGGGGATGTGTTGGCAGCGTACGCAGAGGTGATGTGTTGGATGCGTACGTAGAAGGGATGTGTTTGTGCGTACGTAGGTTTTTTGTGCGGGATAGGTTGAGTGTGTGCGCAGAAGGGATAGGTTGAGTGTGTACGCAGAAGGGATAGGTTGTGTGTGTACGCAGAAGGGATAGGTTGAGTGTGTACGCAGAAGGGATAGGTTGAGTGTGTACGCAGAAGGGATAGGTTGAGTGTGTACGCAGGAGGAATAGGTTGAGTGTGTACGCAGGAGGGATAAGTTGAGTGTGTGCGCAGAAGGGATAGGTTGAGTGTGTACGCAGAAGGGATAAGTTGAGTGTGTACGAAGAAGGGATAGGTTGAGTGTGTACGCAGAAGGGATAGGTTGAGTGTGTACGCAGAAGGGATGTGTTAGGTGTGTACAAAGAGGGATGCCTTCCTTAGGATTCAGCAAACGTTTTTGTATTAGATTTCATAAAAATTTCAAACATAAGAGAAAATACCAGACACAGCTAGTCTAGCATTCTCTTGCTATGTTCTTAATGAAAAACAACGGGTGAAAACCACAACCGGCCCACATGTAAAAGGAGAATTACAATCACAAAAGCAAAAAGCTGCTGTAAAAATTAGTTGCTTTCAAATCAAACTCTCTGATATCTTTGCCAACGGAGATAATCATTCGATGCAACTTTTACTTTATTCTCATTGGTACAGTGCTCACCACATGACCTACAAAAGAACTGCCTACAAATATGACACTGCTCATGCGCGGATTCAAGCTCTAAATATGGCACTGCTCACGCGTAGTGTAGACACAAAATATATTTTCTTATTGATAAATGAAGAAAACTGAATTTAATTACAAGGCAACACGCACTTACCGCTTGTCGCGTCCAACAAAAAAAAAATAGAAAAAGCAAATTCAGTGATCGAATGATAAAACAATTGTTGGACCTGGTAATCGCAAAATATCGTGATTTGTCAGTGTCTCGCAATTTCATTATATCAACCTTCGGCTTTGGCAAATAATGAATCTGCTCGCAACTGACAAATTACGATATATTGCTAAACCTCGTCCAATAATTGTTTGTTAAATACAGGGGGTGTGTTTTTATACATCATGAATATTAAAGTTTCACAAGGAGCATGTGCTATCACCCCCTAGATAGATAGATAGATAGACAGATAGATAGATAGATAGATAGATAGATAGATAGATAGATAGATAGATAGATAGATAGATAGATAGATAGATA
>JAOCNB020226539.1:0-16616 GCA_026546465.2 Palythoa caribaeorum
GTGCTGTGCTGTGCTGTGCTGTGCTGTGCTGTGCTGTGCTGTGCTGTGCTGTGCTGTGCTGTGCTGTGCTGTGCTGTAATGTAATGTAATGCACTGTACTGTACTGTACTGTACTGTACTGTGCTGTATTGTACTGTGCTATGCTATGCTGTGATGTACTGTACTGTACTGTACTGTACTGTACTGTACTGTACTGTAATGTAATGTACTGTGCTGTGCTGTGCTGTGCTGTGCTGTACTGTACTCTACTGTCTAAATCATACACGTCATCAGTAACTTGGCTCAATCACATGCAAAAAAGGTAATTTTAAACCGAATTAGTAAAATGTCATTTTTCGCTGTTGTTATTCATACTTTAGAAGAAATCAGTTTTATCCAGCGCCACTCGTACTGCACGGGATCAATTGCTTTGCAGTGCTTAGTAAGGAAGTAGTGTATACTATACCAGCATATATATATATATCAATATAGCGAGACTATATGAGCTCAGTCATTCTATCATTTTCTTGTCTCAATCTTGTTGAAATAATTAGTAAATTACAAAATTTGTATAGGGTGGAGTGGATAACTGCACGTGTTACAAGTTTAAATCCTAGCTTATTTTTGAAGTAAAAGCATATTTCTGTATTTTGTCAAAGTAGAGACGATGTTTTGTTATTCATAGACTCAGTTTCTCGTTGTCGCCGTTTAGTCTTTAGATATCATTTTTTTACCCACATTGTCTGAAGCAAATGTTTTGTTCCTGTATAAATTAAACCAGATGCACTGTTTAATTGATCTCTATTATTACATTTCTTTTTTCTAAAATGAAAATACCGTGGAAACTTCAGTTGTCGGCTAGGAAGTATTTACAAACCAAAACAAGTTTCAAGGTTCAAAAGATAAAATAAATTCTACCCTTCAAGACGAAAAAATGAGAAGTGACTTAGAGTTTCATCAGCTGGCTCAAAAATTTGACGGAATGATAACACCAACGATTGCTACTCTTCAACTCAAGACAAGCAAATTAAATTGTCACTTTTATCTTAAAACTGGTTCAAAATTTAGAATAAATACAAGCAAAATTGTCATTTTAAAGGATTTCAAAAACTGGTTCAAAGTTAGAATGATAACACCAATCATTTTTGCTCTTCAAGACAAACAAAATGAATGGTCGCTTTATACGGTTTTAACTTTTATCAACTGGTGTAAAAGCTAGAATGAATATGATGCCAATCATTTTTACTCTTTACTGAGACAAACAAAATGAGTGATGACTTTATAGGGTTTCCGGCATCGACTTATTGTTGATAGCTCCAATCTTTCCTTGCCTTAATGTCAGAAATGCTTGGTACTTAAAAACGGGAACTTCAGCATAGAAAATACATTTTGACTTTACATTGAAACAGGTTTATTTTCTAACTAAATACCGAAGAAGTAGTTCCATTTTATTTTCTCTTTATTAAAATAGGCGAGGCACTTCGGCCGCAAAATTGTCTGGAATTCAAGTATTTTGTTTTCAACAGCAAAAAATATCCAGCCACATCAATCCTTTCTAATTTCCTAAAAACTTGGAAACTTTGTTCTGTTTCTCCCACTGTTTCCTTTCAATTCTTATCTTTTGGCTTGACTCCATTGTCCGTTTCCGTTTTCCGTCGCTTACCGTGTGCCGTCACGACGATCCCTGTAGGCGGTTGTGCTGAATACCGTTTCAACAGTATGTTGATTCCGTTTTCTTTTTTTCTTTCTTTTCTTATTTTAAGAGCTTCGAACTCAGTTAAGTTGCTTGAAACAGTGGACTGTTTAAAATGGACAATTTGAAAAGGTATTTTGACGGTAGCTTTATAGGTAGTTTCTGTAACTAGGTACGAGGTAAAGTTTACCTCAGAAATTTACGGTATCTATGTTGATGGAATCAAAATTTCTACCCTTGTGAATGTCTGTCATGGATTGAGAAAATAAACAATACGTTCCAGAAATAAACGATCTTTCATGCTCAACGCCTTTATTTTTTACTACAATTTTTATCTTGATTGTCTCCCATAATCACTTTTTGTTTTTCCATGGTGACAGCTTTCACTGAAAGGATTTTCTCGGCACGCAATCAAGCCAACTTATTATCTTATTCCATGTTCATGTAAATATTTTTTATTTTATTTTCGAGATCGACAAGAAAAACAGTTTCCATTTAACACAATCAAAATTGGGACAAACATTAGGTTTAAAAGTAGCCTCAACGCTGAAGACTTGCTGACTGGAAGACAACGACTTCTTAATTGGGAGTCCTGTTGACGTAGCGGTATCACTCGCGTCTTTTACCTCTACGACCAGGGTCGACTCCCGGGTTCCGCAAGTGAGCTGAGATTTGTCTATCTCAATCTGACTCCGAGGGTCTCCGGGTACTACGGTTTTCCTACCTCGGTAAAATCGACTTCCAGCGTATTCCATCTGGCTGTGGTGCTGTGATCCGAGGTCGAGTAGGGGCTGCAAAACGGCTGTGCGTCGGTAATCCTTGTTTTTATGTGAAGAGTGCGCGCGCCTTTAAAATACTTGCGGTCCGACTTTGAGGGCCATTATCAAGGCTGATTTTATGTACTTACTTCAGTGCAACGTGTATAAAACATTCACGTGTAAGCACCACACAAATATTCACAAAGATTTTCTCTGGCTCATCAATCAGATAGCTCGAAATGCCGTTTAGTAATTTAAACTTCGGCTATCTTGATGATGATAAAGTCTTAAGCTTAGCCTTCATTTTAATAAGCTCGGAGCAAATTAAATTATCTCCGCAAAACCTTTGGAAGTGCGCCAAAATTCAAAAGTGCACCACAAACACTGTTTTGTAAAACTGTTTCAAAAGTAGCCTGGCTTTTAGCTGTCTTGTATGCCTCATTTCAGATGCCTTTTAGTTTTATCTTACTTGTTGATAATAAATTATAGCACATTGAATTGAACTCGCAGCACTTCACTTTTTATTAGAAACTCCTAGTTTATATTTATTTTTACCGTTACGTGCCGTAGTCACGTAGTATTCCGATATTGAAAACATTGACCGGCGTTGACCTGTAATCCAGAACCATTGCAGTTGGGACTATACGATTGGTTATTACTATTTTAACATTTGAAAATCAGCCAAAATTTAGACTTATCACGGAAAATACAGCAATTGGAATGTGGAGTAAAAAAATTTGAAAGCCGTTGGGAACAGAAAATCGAAACGAAAGGATGAAAGGACTTATATACATTTTTAAAGAAGTAATCGTTGGAAATTTTTTTGACTCTGACAACGTGCAAAAACAAGAATTTTTCAGTGTTACCAAATTACATGATTTTAAAAACATAAACGTAACCGCCAAAGGCCTTTTATTTTGTCAAAATATCGGTAGTTCATAATTCAAGCAATGCATGTATTTCGGCTAGCCATCATCACAGGCAACTCGAATATTACTTGTTATCAAAAAAACTTATTCTCATAAAGTGTTAGGAGCTGAGAAGACTTTTTTTCCGAAGAGTTGGCAACATTCAGTTCTTTTTAAAGAATAGATCACTTTTTCTTGAATTCTGGTAAAACTTGAATTGCAATATTTAGTAATTTTGTTTGTTTGTAAACACTGACAAAAACAGAATATCGCAGTGTTTCCCTGGGTTGCTATAGCTGCAGAGTTATTCTTATAGAAGCGGCATTCGATGAGATAAAAATGTGTTTCACGGTTTTCATTGGCAAAACATTTAATTTTATAGGCCATGACAACTTCAGCATGGATAAAACTGGTCTTTTCGAAAAAGTAGTGGCCACAGAGAATTGAATCGCAGGTGCAACATGTTTTTGCTATGCTTATGCTTCTAATTTTGGCTTATTTTGGCTGAAGAATCCAGGTTTTAATCCAGCATGTCGTTCTGACATATTTCAAGTTCAGTTCTGTATATATTAATCGTGTTGGACTCAACATGTTATGAGATTTATCTGTAGGAGTTGTCAATAATGAAAATGTATGGGCCATGTGTTAAGTTATTGATAAAAGCAACAAAAACGTGATATTTCCTCGGTGGCAGCACATTCATTGCAAAACAATTGTAGAAAATGAAGAAGCGAGACAGGAAACGCGTTTGGAGCAATTTTGCATAAATTATCACCCTCACGAAATGGTGGTTGTTAAAAGACCACTTTTGTCCGTGCTGAAGTTATAATGAAATCTTTGTTGTGAAAGATGATTGGTCAGTTTGAGTTCTAGATCCTGTTTGTGAAAGCTTATTGGTCAGTTTCATTACAAGGTTTTGTACGCGAGGGCTGATTGGTTAGCTTGAGGCTTTAACTTTGTAGTTTTTTATACACTTACATTCAGCAGCAGGTAAATATATGTATTTTTTTGTTTTCTTACCTATGATCCCGAGAGCTGGAATAAACAGTAGCATGTATAGACTAGCAATGATCGATAACCAGCCAATCATCTGCCACACGAGATAGGTTGTTACAATAAGTTCCAGGGGCGCCAACCACAGATAATGAAACGATCTGAAGAAATTGTCAAACTTGCGCACATCATTGGACACCATGTTGATCACGTGACCGGTCGTGAAATGAGCAATCGAGCTTTGGGTTAGTTTAAAGATCTGAAAATCAAAAGCAATTAGAGTCGGTGGCAGTCTGGAAAATCCAGGAGGTTTTCAAGGCCTATTATAAATAATAATAATCTTAACGAGCTGTTTTATTGATTTCAAGATATAGGATTATAGATATTACAAACGTGATAACCTGAAAAGTATTTCTATAGCACTAATTCGCTATTTGTAATATTTTTTATTTAGGTTATTGCTTTACAAATACAAAGGTATTGAAAAGTACTTCACGTTTACAAACAAAAGAAAGAAAACTTTACTTCGAAACTGCAATATTACGTCGAAAGCCTTCGAATTACAAGGATTGTTTTCAAACTTTGATATTTCAATTGATGGTTTTCAAGGACTGTGGTAAAATTAATGTTAAAAACTATTTATGATTTCCGGTGCGGTATCAATGTTTAACTAACCCTAACAATTTACTTCCAAGGCCAAGGTGAATGGAACTTTTCATCAAGATATTTTTTTATTTTTAATAAATTTTTTAATAAGTTAATTTGTACACACTATCTTATCCCCCACATCAAAGTCGGGGTACTGTTTTATATCTCTTCCATCTCATCGCGTATCAGAGCAAATACAAGTTCCTGTCCTGATTCAGCGACTTCGATCAAGCACGTGCTCGGAGAGTGTATCATCTTGTTGCGTGCACAAAGTGGTTCATCCGGTGACCGGGAAAAAGATGATTGCAACTGAATTTTTAAATATTAAAATTTAATAAATTTTGTCAAATTCCGTTTCCCTTCTTGGCGTTTTCAATCACTCTTGAACCGACGCCACGTTGTCTATTACTAAAACGCAAGGCTCCTTTTAGACTTGCAAACAAAAGTTTTCTTTGGAAACAAAAATTAGAAATTTGTACTTTGGCTTTTTGTGGATATTTGCTACTCTTTTTACAAAATAGAACCTATATAAATGAAGGTAGTCCCAAAACAACCACAAAAAGCTCGAAAATATACTGTTTTGCTCTGATAAGTCTTAACTGCGTTTTATTATTCTCTTATAAACGATAATTACTTTTTATAAAAATAAAGGATGAAGGTTTGAAAAGGGAAACCCCAATATAGTCAGCCCCACGCTTATAAAATATAGAACTACCTGTATCACGTACAATCCATTTTAAAGATTGCAGTGCTATTTCATGCATGTCATCATATTTTTATACACAAAAAATTATAGAATATATAGTACTAACCTTTTTGTATACAAGACCCGTTAGTGCGATCCGAAGTCGCATGCCATACAACTTTCCGAGAAACTGTCCTCGATGTAGAGTGATAACAAATAAATAGGTAGCAAAACACAAGGCGGGAACGTAGAGAAAAAGTCTGTCGCCTTGAGACAGACCAGTGACTAACCATCCTATGAATAGGGCTTGTGCAATTCTAGCCGCTGATTCAACTGTGGTATAAATAGCTGAATGTAGTAAGTTCCTACGATAACACCGCCACACCGCGCGACCCAAACTTGGTCTCTTTATACCGGGAGTGTTGTTTTTCGTTTTCTCTTCATACCAGTATATTTCAAGTCTTTTGCTCTCATTTTCGGCTTTGTTTTCTTCTTCAAGTTCGTGTAAATCACTTGTCTCTAACGCTGTTCTTGAGAATCCCTTTTTAAATATCGGATTAAGCCACGAAAAGAAAATTGAGGAAAAAACCTCTGTCTCGGGTGGCGATAACAGGCTTGACTTGTCCTCGTTTGTCGACATCGTGTGTGAAATTTCTTGAAGGCTGTAAAGATTTGATTAAATACGGAGAAATTAACATATGAGGAAATATCAAAGATTTCAACTATATATAAGTGTTATGAAACTCAATCCCCAAACCCACAAATAAAAAAACGGATTTGCACAAGCAAATCGTATCACATAGTCTTAAAGGAACATACGTAGTTTTCCGGTGAATAAGTTTTCGCTATACAGTTTTGAGTTCCGGCCTTTTGTTGTTTCAATGGAACTAACGATTTAATTCTCAAGTGTTTTTCTTTAACAAACTTTTCCCTTAGGCTTTTTTTAGTAAAGCGCGAAACCTTTATTCTTTATAATCTTAGCCGAAGCACGTACAGATAAGCTTATTTAGATTGTCCAGTTAAAAATTTAATAACTATAACTTAACATTTCGAAATATTCCCCCAGATATACGTCAAACAAACTCACCACACAGGATTCCACTCCCATGTCACGTGAAAACTTACCTAATATATTCTGTGGTTGATCATGTTACGGAACACGGAAAGAATATTTGTCGGTTAGCATAGAAAGTTAGAGACACGATGTCTCTACTATGTTTTTTATGAGGTTGAAGTAATTCTAATATTGGGAATTGCTCGATTGGCTTTAGCACATGTCCGCTTGCTCTTGTAATTTCTTTCCGGAGTGGGTTCACCTGATCACACTACATCATCATCAGTTACCTCAAAGAGAAATTCCACATTTCCTAAATGTAGCTGTTTAGTAGCACTCTGGCTAACTGGGCAGAGAATCTCTAGTATTCATGTATAAATAGTATATATACTAAGTTTGTATTTGTAAATTACGTAAAGCAAACGAAGTTAACATAAAAAGTGGAATATAAAATAAGGTCATTTTTAGTTCTGCAACTGTGTGAAAGATAAAACGAACACGTCTTTCAGTGTTTGTATCGTAATACAAAAGTCAAACGCTACATTTGTATTATTATTGATGCAAGCTCCACAACTTCTTTCTGGATCGAATCGGCTCGTTAATTTGAATAATTTTAGATTAAAGTTTAAAAAACTTACGTTATTTGTCGACGTTTTTCTGTTTACACGGACTCAAAATGATTTGTTCCAGGCCGACGTCTTCCAACTACTACTGTTATACTGTTGAGTCACTGAAGACTTTTTCTACATACGCTACCGGTTAGCTTATATCACTTAATTAGGTAACGCAAAATTATTCTAGCCTCACCTGGCTAAATACCAAAGGTTGCTATCAGTGGAGTTTCTTTTTATATCTTTTTTATGAGCCTTGATATTTATCTGAAATTTCCATGCACCTCTAAGATTCTATTCTCATACTCATACCTGATCGCGATATTGTGCACACTCAGTCGTACATAGATACAGGATAATTAGATCTAGCTAGGAGTTTTAGCAATCATGCACCCAGAAATGTGAAGGTCAACTGAGTTATTCTCAGAGGCTATTAGTATTAATCTGTACAATAGCGAAATCAACTGTGTCCCCACTTGAGATTCACAATTCATCGCTTTACAATGAATAGTTATACGATATTGGAGCGCGTGTTTTATTTTCCTATGAGCACCTGCTTTAGCAATCACAACATTACTATTAACGACTTCTGTGGGGATATAGTACCCGATTAGAGACATGTATAGATTCCTCAAGATTTTACAGTATAGAAAATTTAGCATTGTATCTTCTCTTAGTTTCTACACCAGCAAAAAATAATATTCCCAGATCAATAAAGTTTGTTTATTTATGAGAGTAAAAAGGTTGAAAATCAATGTCATGGCTATGCATGTGATAACACTGAGAGCTAGATCTCGTCATTAACTTCCTCAAAATACCGAACGAGATATTTAAATAGAAACATCTCTTTAAAAAGGACAAAGGTCTTTAGCACTACACGACAAGGTCATTACACTAAGCTTTATTGTTATTAGACTAAAGGAGAAAACTAAAAAATTATTTAATTTGTGTGATTGTTATTAAATGTATTGGCTATAGGTCATGACTAACTAAGTATCTGTGCTTCAGTACTCTATCACAAAAAGCTGGGAAGTAGTATAGTAAATTTTTTTCAGCCCGGTATATGCTTACATGGCAATATTAGAAAATCAGTCACGTTCTTTGGTTGCTACGAAAGGTCAGATTTAAAACGTTTCCGCTGAAAAATCTATTTCAGTCACACGTCAGTAGTTATGACGTTTGTTTCGGATTACTCGATCAATATACGCAAGTTAGCATAACGGTATTCTTTGTACACAGGCAGAATGATCACGCTACACCACCCATGAGGCAGCTGACTGACCGCTTTACCGAAACCAAAAATACAAACTAGAACTTTATAAGCATCTTCAATATTCTTAAAAGCTAGTAGAGATAGAAAACTGAAATAAAAGGCTGAGGACTGACATGAAATATATATATTTTCCTACCTTCTTACTTTTCGATATATACTTGATACAGAAGTACGGACTTTTTTTGCTGCCATAAAATTATTTCAAAATTATGCAGCAAAGTTTTTGTGCGTAACGTAAATAACGCCAGTCTAAATCATTCTTTCAAACAGCGTTCAAACTCTGTCCAAATTCTTTCAGGTTGAGTGGTGAGACTTTGTCGTGACAACATCAAGCACATTTACAAATTCAAACGTTCAAGAATGCAAGCAATTCGAGTCACTAGAAACCCTCTCAAATTTCCGCAATTTGTGTTTTTTATATATTGGTAACATGCTTTGTCTTATTATTATTATCAATATTTCAGTTCTGGAAATATAAAGTTTCTTTTTACTTGTCCTAATTAAAGTTTAAACATTAAAGGTATGGCACATTTCATAACACGCACGATGAACATTACGAATAAAACATTCATTTATCGGTAAACCGAATAGCATGCAAAAGGATAGCCCTTTTCTCACGGCAAAGAGGAACTCAGGTTCGATCCGGTTTTTATACGAACAACGAGGCTCAAATTTAAGTGTGGTCGAAAATTGACTAAAACTTAGCGATGTAGCATAACACATAAAAAGATTCACTGTAAAGACTGCTCAACAAACAATGAAGGTAGTTCGCCTCTAAATTCAGCCGTACAATACATGTGTGTCGCAAGGCGTTTCATTTTCCAATAACTTGTTTATTTTGTTTTTTCTTAAATAAAAGCCACTCATAGAAATAAAAAACCTGACAAATTGAGGCTGAAATCGCCAAAAAATTAAGAACAATGAGCCTCGATAAAATTTACTGGCTCCTATTAAAAAAAGCGTGTAGTTTAACCTTTCTCCAGACGTGGGTTTAACCTAGCCGAACTGAATCTAAGTTACTTTTGAATACAAAGAGCCGAGTTGAACCCGGCGGGTTAGTTGTGATTTTACGCTTAAGCCGACTGCTTAACAGTTTGCACATCATGTTTTGTGTGTAGGTAAAAGTTGCCCCATATTATTAGGCTTATTCAAAGTTTTGCACTGTTTTTGTTGTTGTTTTACAAAACCGAGGATCGGGGCTGAAAATGGGACGAAAACGAAGTTTTCTTGTTAAATAACATTTGAAAGAAGATATACTTACTCAAGAAAAAGACAGTCTTTGAAGAAATGAAGAATTTAAACAGATAAGAGAAAAAGTAAAGTAGCTGAAGCAAAATATGAAATGATAAAAAATATACGCACAGCATTCTGTCGTTTCGGCAAGTGTATATATAAAACTAAACCGACAGGGTTTGCCCATTCAAGTTCGCACGCATTTGCGTTTAGGCAAGGTATAGGGTTAATTGAACCTGGATTAATTTTAGTTAACCTGGGTTAATTTATGTCGTGTAAAAATGAATCAAACACTGCGCAGTCAAGTAACTAACATGCAGTGGTGCTCAAAGTGTAGACCGCTCTTGTAGGAATATAAACTCAACGGATGGATTTTAGAGGATTAGAGATAACTAAGATTTTCATATTCGAGTCTTGAAAGATCTGCAGGTTCAAACTTCTTCACCGTAGAATTATCAAATTTTCTATGAGGAATAATATAGGTATTTCATCTGTAACTCAGTATATCTAAAACCTTTTCTTTTCATATTAACCAAATACCGGCTGAAATATTTTTATATTTCTTCTTCAACGCGCAGTATAGCTCAGTTGTAATTTTTCTTGGCATATGATAGCATCTTTGAACTCAGTGTCTTTATGTTAATCACCACTGCTGATACAGCCACAAAAACAGGAATATGATATAATCTGTTTTAAAAAATATCTAACTGGTAATTATTTTCGCAGTCACTTAGTTTTGGCTTTTGCAATTCGGAAGAAAAATATTTGATCGCGAGACAAAAATTTTGCGATTTTGGAGAAAAGACGCACGGGCCCTCGCGCAAATCTAATAAAATCTTAATTAAATGTTCATATAAAGGATAACTTAAATTTAACGCCTTTATTTTTCGCGTTAACTATTTTTTAGCGGGACTTTAGTCCGCGAACTTCTTTCATTCTCAAAAATTGCGAAAATTAAGCCCCACGAAAACAATAAGCAATAAGGTCAGTTATAGCACATGCATTATAGCATCATCTGACTAAAAAGACAACTGTCTTGATAATGATATCTGAGGCAGTAACTGATCATCAGGTTTTTCAAAATGTGCACAATTCTGAAAGTGGTTTTAGCTCCATTAAGTTCTATGTTTTATTATATTACATTATGTATATTTGCAAATCAGGATTCTAATAAATGTATAAAGAAGTATTCAACCGTCGCTGTTACATCGTGGCTTTTGAAGTACGTGGAATAGAGCTTACTTTGTCAGGTTGTGGTTTCTAAGAATTAGTATTGCTGTAATTATTTCATTTCTTGTCATTTTTATGCAAACTAACATGCAAAATACCTTTTCGTATATCATGAGACGTATAGTTATTATGTACAATTCTTACGAAAATGTTTGAGAAATATTGCAAATTATTTCATCATATTATGAGTGTACAAACGTATCAGTACACACACTCAACTTAGACAAATCTCTTTCAGTGTTGCTCTAGGCTTAGAGAAAAGTTTGACTCAATGAAGCAGAAAGAAAACTACGAAAATGGTTCTTAAAACTGACTATTAGCTAGAGTTCTTGCTTTGGATCGGTTTGTGTCACATAAGGTGTTTCACGGTTCAAGTAATTATCAGAGAAAAGTCATTACTGCATAAAAGTGGACGAAATTGCATTCATGTTTTTGGCGGTGTTCTTGCATAATTAACTAAAAAGATTGGATATATAAGGTTAATATTTGGGTGCAAAATACGGATAGAACTATGAATGATTTAGCCTTAAAAACTGAAAACAAACTTCACATAGAATAACTGATGATACAATGAAAACATTTGGCTGTCTTGTGTCAGTGTACTTACCTTGTTCAATTTCAAAAGTTCCGACTCAGTATTATAACGAAAAAAGAAAAACATTATTTTACCTTATTTTAATTAGCTCTTCGCAAAACCACGACAAAGCCAATCCGGGTTAGTTGACAATAAAATGCTCCAGGACTGTGTATTTTTGCTTTAGTACCGTGTCGCAATAAAGAAAGTTTGCACAAACTATCAAATTGGTTATGTTGCTTTGAATGGTCTGATCTTGCTTTTGATTACATTTATATATCTAGCGGTGAAGTGGTACTTGACATTTTTGTGTTACCGCTGACACTTTGTCGAGTATCCGCTATACCACATAATAGCGACCATAAGAATAATACTTTTGTTAATTGCAATATAAAAATGTAAGCGCGTTTCCTTTCAGGATGACGTTTTAGTAGAAATTATTATGAATTTTACGTAAGTCGCTTGTCAATTTAATTCCTAAACTATGATACAAAGCTGAGAAAAATCTGCTTGAGATATTATACTAACCTTGTGTCGGTGTTTTCCCGGCCTTATCAGTTATGACAGAAATGATGAATTGAACATGTGAGCTCGACAGGAAGTGCTCAATATAAATCAACCTAGCGTTCTAGAATCATCAATGCAAATCTATACCGTCATGGTAAAACAGAATTTCACGCCTCCAGCAGAAGGCTCTGTGCACGATTTTATCAATGTAGGAAGTTTATTTCTTAAAAATTGTTATTGTATGTCCATATACAGAAACTAAAAGGGCAGCGTATAAAGAAAGCCGTCCCGGACACATACGGCGACTTTTCAATAACTGTTTTGGTATTTACAGATTGTTGATTTGGTCTTCACTGTTGCGTTGCTTGAACAAAATTTTATCGGCTTGTTTATGATACACTTTTATTTGTATCAGTCCCATATAGTCCAGATGGGTAACACTAATAGCTCACGAAAGAACAAAAACTCTAAAAATGAACAAAGAGACAAGAGTTTTAACTTTCCAAAGTTTTTCAAAGTACTTATTTATTCAAAGTTAATTATTCTCCAAATTACGCTCTCTGGGTCGCGGTCGATTAGATCAATCTACTTATTAGCTTATCAAAAAAGTATCTCGTAGAAAAAACGCCTGTAGCAAAAAATGTTAATGTGTAGGATTCGTAATTGAAAATTTCCACCGAATTCTATTATTAAAACCTGAATGACACAGCTGGAAAACAATTTTTATTTTTATATCAAACAAATGGCCTGAGATATTGGCGCCGTCGGTACGCAGTCTCGGTACAACCAAAAATTTGTTAAATTCTTTTCTTACCGTCCGAGAATTGAAGTGTCTATAAAATCACACGCGAAATGATATTCAATGATCTGTCGAGGAACTGTAATAACCAGAAAGAGGCGATTTATGCCAGGCGATTCCAACGTTGAAATTTCTTTTATTTAACCGGTTCGCCTAATACACGGACCAACATTTATTGAACTGTTGCTTCGATATCTTACTTTGTCACTCTTTCTCATTAATTTATTGTGAATTATGCACGCGCAGTACATTTCTAATCTTTGTTTTGGAAAATCTTTATCGTTATAATCTTTTAGATTATTAATTATAGGATATCACACAAAAATGAGGGGGAAAATAATCGAAAACCGACCTACGATTTTAGCACTATTTAGTTCTAGCTAAGGACTTAGCAGAGTTTCTAACTTATGATATCGGGCTACAGTATATTACTCCATTTTCATGGCCATGTTAACGGGACGTTTAATTAAGATGGTGTTACATTGAGCGTATCGTCATACCAGTTCCTCCGCTGAGGCTTTTAGAGTTTCAGTCTTTATACTAGGCTTGAAGTTAAATAATCAGTTCGATTCAAGTCAACTGATACGATAAAAAGTGACGCCCGAAGCGGTTTAGAATCCCAAAGCCGGCGTTAAAACAATCTACATGCAGATGTTGTCAAATGACGACTGATTATTGTCTGTGGAAAATCATAACTATAAGGGAAGCCTTACACATCAATTTTTCCCACAAGAAACGTCAATTTTACGTTTCTCTCGAGACCCCTGTGTCCCCACCGCCCTTAGAACGTCAAAAATATTTATCAATACTTTTGTTCTCTGAAAACATTGTAATTGGCCCTTCTCACGCGAGCGTGACATTGTAAAATATTCCATTTTTAAAAATCGGAATTCATTATCAAATTTGTCACATCAATAATAGTAAAAGTGCAAAGTTTCGTTGATAGTGGCCTATAATGGGCAAAGATATGGATGTTTTTGTGGCATTTTTGCAACAAAATGTATGTGTTTAGCATACTAACGAGGCTGCAGGACATGCAATGCCCTGTCATCATACCGTTTCTTTGTAAAATTTCTCAGACTTAAAACTTAATTTCTTGGCCAATTTTGGGCTATATTTCTGAAAAGTGGCAGTTTTACAAATACAGATGTGATGAGCGTGATAATAAATTCCTTTTTTGAATAAATCAACCATTTCCTTGTGTAACACTATTAAATAAAGCGTGAAATAGGTCTATAGTCTTTAAGGTTTATAAAAGAGAATATCTTCTACGACTTTATTTAAAATAGAAGGTCTTCGAAGAAGTTTCCATCAAAGTCAGTTTTATCATTAAATGCTTCAATAAAGATTTAATTCCATTCAAACTTCTGTCAGTCTTCAAACTTTTTTTAAAATGTAATTGTATATATCTTATAACCGAATGCAATAAGCAATAACATACATTTTGTGAAAAACAGAAGGAACTGACTAATGAATTTAAGGCAAAAGTTATTTTATATCCCTTTCCAAGAGTTCCAAAACGTACAAAATTTTTTAACAAAAATATCGAATTTTCCCACGACGTGTCACAGAGAAACATCACAGCCGCAAACCCCCAATAGGAAAATTGACGTTTCTTGTGGGCAAAACCGATATGTAAGGCTTTCCCTAATTTAATAATTTGTCCAAGGCCCAAAAAGAATAAGAATTTAAACCATCCACTGTCATCGCGTTGTACATATATTTGAATATACCGGTAATTTTTGCTTTACAAATTATATTAGGTTCACTTCCCAACATTTGTATCAACGAATGGTGACTCATCGCCACTCTAAAAGAAGAACAGCAACCTGGTCATGTAATAGATCTACAGGTATTGAACATCTCTTTGGAGTCCTCAGGAAAGAAAAATCTAATTTCGTTTTCCTGGTTTAGAAAATGATGTATTTTACAGACATTAACCCTAATTTGACTCGGTTATAACCTTTTAGGTATATATTAGACTACGAGCAGTGCCTATTTTTCCTCTTTAGTTCAGTCCGAAGCCGGTAAATCAAAATGGCAGACTAGTAAACGCGCGAAAACCGTGCGGCGAGGAGAAAAAACAAGCAAGGAGGGGGGAGCGAGGTGGAAGTGGAGGAGAGAGAAAAATAGGGACAACCGACAGCTCACTCAAAAAATTTCTGTGCGTTCGCCAGGCAATGCAGCAACCTGATTGATCGGTGTGCTGTCAAAAAGTCGCGTCCGCTTGCAGCAGAGAAATTCAGTTTACAAACACTACCGTTTATGGATTTGGTTGTTTGGTGCACACACTGTTTTGAAACGGTTCGCAGCGTAAAGCTCAAGTGTTAAAGAACCCTTTTCATCAGTTATATATTCTAAATCAAAGATTGTCTGCTCAAAAGTTTACAAACAAATTACTAGAATTTGTGGAACGGCACAAGTTCTGGGAACGCTTCTTGTCATATAGTCCGGAGTTTGTTCAGTCGCCTGAAGATCAACAGTCTGTAAACAAGGTTAATTTGTAATATGCATCAAAAGACATTTCTCAAATCTTAACTCGACGTCGTTTCAACGGACTGTTTTGTTTAGGTTTAGAGAAATTTTCAGAAAGAGTAAACAGAAGATTATTGAATAAACACGCAGCCAAACTTGCGTAAGTTGTTGAATGGAGTGAAATGATGATGGCGGGCAGCAGTGCATGTGCGAACTACCGATGTACTAAAAATATGATATGTAGTTGTCAAGGAATTCATGGAAAAGACATATCTATCTTAATAAAGGTCAAGTTTGCTTTTGACAGCATTCTTTCTCTTCTGCAAACAGATTTTCTGTCGATATTCTGTCTTCTCAGGATTTTTAAATTTTGACAACACGACATATACAATACAATCGGTACAATACAATACAATAAAAATGAATACAATACAATACGATGTGATACAGTACAGTACCCCATAACACCAGTTGCAGATTTTCGCTTGCGTGTTACTATATTGTGCAGTACTTACAATTAACATCAATTCATCGAATTTCAAATCTCGATTTTATTTCAGAAGTTTTTTTAACTTTATGTCATAAATTTTGCAATTACTCTTGGCTTCGATGAGACTTGTCCCCAAACGCCCCATAAATTAGCCGCTCAACAAAAAATAAATATCAAGTTTGTGAACTGACTAGGATTGTTTTGAATGATTTGTTTATAAATTCGTTTTAATTCACTTTTCAAGGGAACTGGTTTGGAAATTGTAGACAAAGGTTAGAGAACTTAATTGATAGTCTAAACGATAACAACAATAACTTTAAACATACTTTTTTTTATATTAATAATAAATTCAATGTGAAAACAAAATGATAAATCAAACTAAATTAAATTACAATATTACTTGAGTGTTTACAGTAGTAAAAGTTAATCGAGTCCCATGTCCCATTATAATAAGGCTTTTACAAATGTGCGGATACAAGAAAGAGGATATACTCTAAATCAAATTTGTGATGTCACACTTATGACCTAAAACGTTTGAAGAAGAAGAAGAAGAAGAAGAAGAAGAACAACAACAACAACAACAACAACAACAACAACAACAACAACAACTAGAAGAACAAGAACAAGAAGAATACGAACAAGAATAAGAATTTCTTCTTATTCTTGTTCTTATTCTTCTTGTTCTTGTTCTTCTTGTTCTTGTTCT